>JAFJMP010000311.1:0-12688 GCA_029692085.1 Gymnothorax javanicus | reverse complement strand
CGCTCCTGGTTAACTTATATGCAGCGATTCTGATCGGTATGCTTGTGTTACTTCGGTAAGCATCAATGTGACAGTTTCATCATAACGTTGCCTGATTGTTGCCACTACAGTTGAAACTAACTGGAGAGGTGCTGTATGTGTCTGCCGAGTTGGGCTGAAGTTAGACCAGACGTAGGTTTTGCAAAGCTTGGGGTGAGTTTTTGGGTGCTTGTGAAATGATCGCTTTACTTATCCATGACCGGGGTCAGCCTGATACATCTCCAATGTCTGGGCAAGCTCTCTGATACTACCGGTGAAAGCAATAGGGAAAAGCACAGGCTATAACGTGTATAGTATCACAAACAATTTCTCTGCATTGCTGTCGATTGAATATTAAATCAGCGACTGAATATTAAATTCTTTCCTGTAAAAGTGATCGATTTGCTAGCTCCACATAAGCAACGGTTCACGCAGATGGAACTTACGGTCTGTAAAACCTGTATTATGCTCATAACATAACCGGAGCTCTAGCTTGCTCTCGCGCACAATCCATGACGCGCCCATTCTCCGCGAGGAAACGCCTGTCATTCCGAAGCAGTAAGTAAACCATTACCAAGGGCAATTTCCAAAAAGGCCGTTAAGCCTGGAGCTTTCGCCCCTCCGTCATATACCAGCGCGGAAGCTGTTCGTTTCTCCACGCTAACAACACACCACAGCTATGCACACGAACCAGCAGGTCCTAATACACACCGAAGCAGTCCATAAGCTGTTGGTCCACTTTTAGCTGCTTCTCACTGTCCATGTTTCCCTCTAAACTCAGACCCATCGGATTTCTACGGTCTCCGGTCTACACTCGGGCATGTCGACCCGTTCTACAAATGTGTCTATATGGGGTGGATTCTAGCTTCCCCTGCATCCTAGCTAGGAGTAGAAAAACCGCGGTACTCACCAACTGTTGCCGTAACAAACTGTAGCCGATAGCAAATTTGAGCTTGCGCTGCCAGATATTCGCACTGCGTCCTCCACTTTCGCCGCTGCGTTTTGTTAGAACAAGATCATGTCATTAGATCTATATTCAAGTATAACGTTAGATTATGAATTTGCCCGCCGCTTCCTTATCAGATTGCAGACGTGTCTCAGGTTTCACTCTGGGGAGCCGGACAAGGAAAACTGCGTTCTGCAGCCTCGTCCCGCCCAACTCCGCCCTCCACAGAGCTGGCCAGTCAGAAGAAAGTGGGTACACGGGGAATGGGGGCCATAGCGGAAGAGCCACCCCAATGAGGCGTTTCAGGCAGAGACCACAATATACTACAAATGCAGTTTTTTGAGGATGGCAGTATGAGCGAAATAAATACCCTTTTTTTACTTTGCGCGATCAGGAGTACTCTAGGGGAGTCAAAGACCAAAATATAAACTTGGAAAAATAGCAAAATAGGTCCCCTTTAAATTATTTAATTGTGATCAATTTTAATGAGGACTTTTATTTTGAAACAGTTGTGGACAGGTGAAACAGTTGGCTGGACTCATAGTTGACGACAACTGACAGTTGGAATGCCCGAACAGTTAAATAGTTGAGTATTTTACATAGTTAAATTATTTAACAGTGAATTATTGCAGTGAGGACTTTTATTTTGAAACAGTTTTGGACAGAGGAAACAGTTGGCGGGAGTCGTAGTTGATGACAATGGGCAGTTGGAATGGTTGAACAGTTGGATGGTTGAGTAGTTTAAATAGTTAAATTATTTAATTGTGATTAATTGTAGTGAGGACTTTTACTTTGAAACAGCTGGCGGGAGTCATAGTTGATGACAACTGACAGTTGGATTGGCTGAACAGTTAAATAGTTGAGTTGTTTAGTTAAATTATTTAATAGTGAATTATTGTAGTGAGGACTTTTATTTTGAAACAGTTGTAGGCAGAGGAAACAGTTGAACTGGATCTGTAGTCTTATGAGAGCCAGGTTGTAGTCTTAAAGACTGAGAAACTGACAGTTGCTGCAGTTGGCCAGGACACCTGGCACAAGATTCTAATTGCTTAATGGCCCTACTGTGATGTCATCAGCCCAATTTTAAGTCTATGGGGGGAAAAAATAATAGTTTTTAATTAATAGTTTAAAAAGTATATAAGTTACAAAGATGAAAAATACATTGCACAGGTGTCATAAGTAAGACCTACGCAACGCAGTTTGAATGAAGTTTCTACGTTAAACGGTTGAGGCCGCATTAAGTGTGTAAGAAGAATAATAGTAATAACTAGAGAATGTAATTCCTGGGAATTACGAGTGCATAAAAATGCAAACTGTAGTTGCTTAAGGTGGAATGTGGGCCGAGGAAACAAGTTGGCGGGAGTCATAGTTGATGACAGATGGAATGGCTGAACAGTTAAATAGTTTTGTAGTTTAAAAAGATATATTATTTAAAAGTGAATTATTTCAATGAGGACTTTTATTTTGAAACAGTTTTGGACAGAGGAAACAGTTGACGGGAGTCAATGTTGATGACAATGCGCTGCTGGAATGGCTGAATGGTTGAAAAGTTGAGAACTTTAAAAAGTTAAATTATTTAATTGTTATTTATTGTAATGAGGACTTTTATTTTGAAACAGTTGTGGACAGAGGAAACAGTTGGCGCGAGTCATCGTTGATGATAACTGGCAGTTGAAATGGCTGAACTGTTGACTAGTTTAAATAATTAAAATATTTAATTGTGATTTTTTGTAATGAGGACTTTTATTTTGAAACAGTTTTGGACAGAGGAAACAGTTGGCTGGAGTCATAGTTAATGACAACTGGCAGTTGGAATGGGTGAACGGTTGAAAAGTTGAGTAGTTTAAATAGTTAAATTTTATTGTGATTTATTGTAATGACGACTTTTATTTTGAAACAGTTGTTGGCAGAGGAAACACTTGGCCGGAGTCATAGTTGATGACAACTGACAGTTGGAATAGCTGAACAGTTAAATAATTGAGTAGTTTAAATAGTTAAATTATTTAACAGCGAATTATTTCAGTGAGGACTTTTAATTTGAAACAGTTTTGGACAGAGGAAACAGTTGGCGGGAGTCATCGTTGATTACAACGGGCAGTAGGAATGGCTGAAAGGTTGAAAAGTTTAGTAGGTTAAATAGTTAAATTATTTGATTGTGATCTATTGTAATGAGGACTTTTATTTTGAAACAGTTGTGGACATGTGACACAGTTGGCAGGAGTCATAGTTGATGACAACTAACTCTTGGAATGCCCGAACAGTTAAATATTTGAGTAGTTTAAATTGTTAAAATTTTTTAACAGTGAATTATTTCACTGAGGACTTTTATTTTGAAACAGTTTTGGACAGACTGAACAGTTGGTAGGAGTCATAGTTGATGACAACTGACATTTGGAATGCCCGAGCAGTTAAGTAGTTGAGTATTTTAAATAGTTAAATTATTTAACAGTGAATTATTTCATTGAGGACTTTTATTTTGACACAGTTTTGCACAGAGTGAACAGTTGGCGGGAGTCATAGTTGATGACAGCTTGCAGTTGGAATGGCTGAACTGTTGAATAGTTGAGTAGTTTAAATAGTTAAAATATGTAATTGTGATTTTTTGTAGTGAGGACTTTTATTTGGAAACAGTTGTGGACAGAGGAAACAGTTGGGGAGAGTCAAAGTTGATGACAACTGACAGTTGGAATGGCTGAACAGTTCAATAATTGAGTTGTTTAGATAGTTAAATTATTTAATTGTGATTTATTGTAGTGAGGACCTTTATTTTGAAACAGTTTTGAACAGAGGAAACAGTTGGCTGGAGTCATAGTTCGTGACAACTGGCAGTTGGAATGGGTGAACGGTTGAAAAGTACTTTAAAAAGTTAAATTATTTAATTGTTATTTATTGTAATGAGGACTTTTATTTTGAAACAATTGTGGACAGAGGAAACAGTTGGCGGGAGTCATAGTTGATGATAACTGGCAGTTGAAATGGCTGAACAGTTGAAAAGTTGAGCAGTTTAAATAGTTAAATTATTTAACAGTGAATTATTTAAGTGAGGACTTTTAATTTGAAACAGTTTTGGACAGAGGAAACAGTTGGCTGGAGTCATAGTTGATGACAATGGGCAGTTGAAATGGCTGAACAGTTGAAAGGTTGAGTAGTTTAAATAGTTATTTTATTTAATTGTGATTTATTGTAATGACGACTTTTATTTTGAAACAGTTGTTGGCAGAGGAAACACTTGGCCGGAGTCATAGGTGATGACAACTGACAGTTGGAATAGCTGAACAGTTAAATAATTGAGTAGTTTAAATAGTTAAATTATTTAACAGTGAATTATTTCAGTGAGGACTTTTAATTTGAAACAGTTTTGGACAGAGGAAACAGTTGGTGGGATTCATCGTTGATTACAACGGGCAGTAGGAATGGCTGAATGGTTGAAAAGTTTAGTAGGTTAAATAGTTAAATTATTTGATTGTGATCTATTGTAATGAGGACTTTTATTCTGAAACAGTTGTGGACAGGTGACACAGTTGGCAGGAGTCATAGTTGATGACAACTAACTGTTGGAATGCCCGAACAGTTAAATATTTGAGTAGTTTAAATAGTTAAAATTTTTTAACAGTGAATTATTTCAGTGAGGACTTTTATTTTGAAACAGTTTTGGACAGAGTGAACAGTTGGCGGGAGTCATAGTTGATGACAACTCACAGTTGGAATGGCTGAACAGTTAAACAGTTGAGTAGTTTAAATAGTTAAATAATTTTAATAGTGAATTATTTCAGTGAGGACTTTTATTTTGAAACAGTTTTGGACAGAGTGAACAGTTGGCGGGAGTCATAGTTGATTACAACGGGCAGTTGAAATGGCTCAACGGTTGAAAAGTTGAGTACTTCAAAAAGTTGAATTATTTAATTGTTATATATTGTAATGAGGACTTTTATTTTGAAACAATTGTGGACAGTGGAAACAGTCGGCAGGAGTCAGAGTTGATGACAACTGACATTTGGAATGCCCGAACAGTTAAATAGTCGTGTTGTTTAAGTAGTTAAATTATTTAACAGTGAATTATTTCAGTGAGGACTTTTATTTTGAAACAGTTTCGGACAGAGGAAACAGTTATCGGGAGCCATAGTTGATGACAACGGGCTGCTGGAATGGCTGAACGGTTGAAAAGTTGAGTACTTTAAAAAGTTAAATTATTTAATTATGATTTATTGTCGTGAGGACTTTTATTTTGAAACAGTTGTGGACAGTGGAAACAGTTGGCAGGAGTCATAGTTGATGACAACTGACAGTTGGAATGGCTGAACAGTTAAATCGTTGAGTTGTTTAAATCGTTAAATTATTTAACAGCGAATTATTTCAGTGAGGACTTTTATTTTGAAACAGTTGTGGACAGGTGAAACAGTTGGCAGGAGTCAGTTGATGACAACTGGCAGTTGGAATGGCTGAACAGTTAAATATTTGAGTAGTTTAAATAGTTAAATTATTTAATAGTGAATTATTGTAGTGAGGACTTTTATTTTGAAACAGTTGTTGGCAGAGGACACAGTTGAACAGGATCTGTAGGCTAAGAGAGCCAGATTGTAGTCTTAAAGCCTGAGAAACTGACAGTTGCTGCAGGTGGCCAGGACACCTGGCACAAGATTCTAATTGCTTAATGGCCCTACTGTGATGTCATCAGCCCAATGTTAAGTCTATGGGGAAAAAACATAATAGTTTTTAATTAATAGTTTAAAAAGTATAAAAGTTACAAAGATGAAAAATACATTGCACAGGTGTCATAAGTAAGACCTACGCAATGCAGTTTGAATGTAGTTTCTACGTTAAACGGTTGAGGCCGCATTGTGTTAGAATAATAATAATAATAACTAGAGAATGTAATTCCAGGGAATTACGAGTGCATGAAAATGAAAACTGTAGTGCTAACCATGTTATTTAACTGAATAATGTTGTTAGCAGTTCTGCTAACTATGCTAACTGTGCTAACAATGCTAACCATGCTAACTACGTTACTCAGATAAATTAGCTAATGTTATTACCTTGTATACTAACTATGCTAACTATGCTAACAATGCTAACCATGCCAAGTACGTTACTCTGCTAGCATAGCTGATGTTATTAGCAGGTATGCTAACAATTCTAACTATTCTAACAGTGCCAACCATGCTAACCACGTTACTCAGCTTACTTAGCTAATGTTATTAGCATGTATGCTAACTATGCGAACTATGCTAATAATGCTAACCATGCTAACCACGTTACTCGGCTAACTTAGCTAATGTTATTAGCATGTATGCTAACTATATTAACTATGCTAACCATGCTAACCACGATACTCAGCTAACTTAGCTAATGTTATTAGCATGTATGCTAACAATGCTAACCATGCTAACCACGTTACTCAGCTAAATTAGCTAATGTTATTAGCATGTATGCTAACAATGCTAACTATGCTAACAGCACTAACCATGCTAACCAAGTTACTCAGCTAACTTAGCTAATATTATTAGCATGTGTGCTAACCATGCTAAAAGTGCTAACCATGCTAACCACATTATCCAGCTAAATTAGCTAATATTATTAGCACTTATGCTAACCATGCTAACAATGCTAACCATGCTAACCACATTACTCAGCTAACAGCAAATGTTGGTAGCTAAGCTCAAAGTGTGCATAGTTCGCTATCAAGGAAAATGAAAGAGGGAAAGAATGGGAAGGAAAGAGAGAAAGAAGGAAGGAAAGATAGAACAAGGGAAGGAAAGAAGGGAGGAAGGAAGAAAGGAAAGGAGAAAGAAAGATAGAAAGAAGGAAGTCAGGAAAGAAGCAAAAAAGGAAGGAAAGAAGGAAGGAAGGCAAAAAAGAAGGAATGAAGGAAGGAAGGAAAAATAGTAGGAAGGAGGAAGGAAACAAGGAAGGAAGGAAGAAAAGATGGGAGAAAGGAAGGAAAGAAGGAAGGAAGGAAGGAAGGAAGGAAGGGAAGAAGAAGGAAGGAAAGATAGAAAGAAGGAAGAAAGGAAAGAAGGAAAAGAAAGCAAGGGAAGAAGAAAGGAAAGAAAAAAGGAAGGAAATTAAAAAGGAATGAAGGAAGGAAAGAAGGAAGGGGATGAAAGGGAGGAAGGAAGGCAAGAAGGAAGAAATAAGGAAGGAAAGAAGGAAGGAACAAAGGAAGGAAAGATGGATGGAAGGAAGTAAAGAAGAAAAGGAAGGAAAAAAGGAAAGAAGGAAAAAAGGAAGGATAGAAGAAAAGAAGGAAGGAAAGAAGTAAAGAAAGAAGGAAGGAAAGAAGGAAAGATGGAAGGAAGGATGGAAAGCAGTAAGGAAGGTAGGAAAGAAGGAAGGAAAGATGGAAGGAAGAAAGGAAAGAAGTAAGGAAGGAAGGTAGTAAGGAAAGAAAGGAAGGAAAGGATGAAAGGAAAAAAAAAGGAAGGAAGGAAAGAAGGAAGCAAGGAAAGAAGGAAAGAAAGGAAGGGAAGGAAGGAAGAAAGAAAGAAAAAAGTAGGAAGGAAAGAAAGTAAGAAGGACAGAAATAAAGGAATGTAGGAAAGAAGGAAGGAAATAAATAAGGAAGGAAGGAATCAAGGAAAGAAATTAAGAAAGAAAAAGGGAATGGAAGAAAGAAAGAAAGAAAGAAGACTTCCATTTTGTAATAGTTGTAGACAGAGAATACAGTTGGCGGGAGTCAAAGTTGATGAGAACTGACAGTTGGAATGGCTGAACAGTTAAATAGTTGTGATGTCATCAGCCCAATGTTAAGTCTATGGGGGGAAAAAATTAATAGTTTTTTATTAATAACTCAAAAAGTATGAAAGTTACGAAGATGAAAAATACATTGCACAGGTGTCCTAAGTAAGACCTACGCAACGCAGTTTGAACGAAGTTTCTACGTTAAACGGTTGAAGCCGCATTAAGTGCGTTAGAAGAATAATAATAATAACTCGAAAATTCCAGTTGAAATTTTGAATGTGCCTGCTGCTCTACACGTACAGTGTTTGAGGTGCTTGCCAGGGATATGCCGTTTATATGGTGTTCTGGGTGCTCTATAGGGCATTGCTGGGTGGTTGCTATGGAGTTCCAGATGGTTGCTAGGGCATTGCTAGGCGGTTGCTATGGTGTTCTGGGTGGTTGCTAGGGCGTTGCTAGGCGGTTGCCATGGTGTTCTGGGTGGTTGCTAGGGCGTTGCTAGGCGGTTGCTATGGTGTTCTGGGTGGTAGCTAGGAAGTTGTTAGGCGGTTGCTATGGTGTTCTGGGTGGTTGCTAGGGCTTTGCTAGGTGGTTGCTATGGTGTTCTGGGTGGTTGCTAGGACGTTGCTAGGTAGTTGCTATGGTGTGTCTGGGTGGTTGCTAGGACGTTGCTAGGCGGTTTCTATGGTGTTCTGGGTGGTTGCTAGGGCGTTGCTAGGCAGTTGCTATAGTGTTCTGGGTGGTTGCTAGGGCGTTGCTAGGCGGTTGCTATGGTGTTCTGGGTGTTTGCTAGGGCGTTGCTAGGCGGTTGCTATGGTGTTCTGGGTGGTTGCTAGGCGTTGCTAGGCGGTTGCTATGGTGTTCTGGGTGGTTGCTAAGGCATTGCTAGGCGGTTGCTATGGTGTTCTGGGTGGTTGCTAGGGCTTTGCTAGGTGGTTGCCATGGTGTTCTGGGTGGTTGCTAGGGCATTGCTAGGCGGTTGCTATGGTGTTCTGGGTGGTTGCTAGGGTGTTGCTAGGCAGTTGCTATTATGTTCTGGGTGGTTGCTAGGCGGTTGCTATGGTGTTCTGGGTGGTTCCTAGGGCTTTGCTAGGCGGTTGCTATGGTGTTCTGGGTGGTTGCTAGGGCATTGCTAGGCGGTTGCTATGGGGTTCTGGGTGGTTGCTAGGGCATTGCTAGGAGATTGCTATGGTGTTCTGGGTGGTTGCTAGGGCGTTGCTAGGCGGTTGCTATGGTGTTCTGGGTGGTTGCTAGGGCGTTGCTAGGCAGTTGCTATGGTGTTCTGGGTGGTTGCTAGGGCGTTGCTAGGCAGTTGCTATTATGTTCTGGGTGGTTGCTAGGGCATTGCTAGGCGGTTGCTATGGTGTTCTGGGTGGTTGCTAAGGCTTTGCTAGGCAGTTGCTACGGTGTTCTGGGTGGTTGCTAGGACATTGCGAGGTGGTTGCTATGGTGTTCTGGGTGGTTGCTCGGGCGTTGCTAGGCGGTTGTTATGGTGTTCTGGGTGGTTGCTAGGGCGTTGCTAGGCGGTTGCTATGGTGTTCTGGGTGGTTGCTAGGGCGTTGCTAGGCAGTTGCTATTGTGTTCTGGGTGGTTGCTAGGGCGTTGCTAGGCAGTTGCTATTGTGTTCTGGGTGGTTGCTAGGGCATTGCTAGGCGGTTGATATGATGTTCTGGGTGGTTGCTAGGGCGTTGCTAGGCGGTTGCTATGGTGTTCTGGGTGGTTGCTAGGGCGTTGCTAGGCAGTTGCTATGGCGCTCTGGATGGTTTCTAGGGCGTTTCTAGGCGGTTGCTATGGTGTTCTGGGTGGTTGCTAGGGCACTCTGGGTGGTTGCTATGGTGTTCTGGGTGGTTGCCAGGTCGTTGCTAGGCGGTTGCTTTGCTGTTCCTAATGGTTGCTTGGGCATTGCTTGTCAATGTTTGGAGTTGGAACAGAGTTTCTACGTGAATATATGAGTTCACGGTGAGAGGGTAAAGATGAGTGAGTTTTCTCATTGACTTCCATTATAACGAGGTTTCAGAAGTCCATGTTTTTCGGGAATTGTGGGAAATCTGTAAGTCAGATCACTTAGAAAAGTCATAACACACTCCTCACAAGGGAGCCGCACGTTTTGATGTGTAATGTGTGGGGATCGGGTGAAAACTGTGGGAGGAGTAGCGAACCCTGCGATAACGGAAGAATATGGAAGAATAATAATAACTGGAAAATTCCAGTAGAAATTTTGAATGTGCCTGCTGCTCTACACGTACAGTGTTCGAGGTGCTTGCCAGGGATCTGGTAAGCCGTTGATATGGTGTTCTGGGTGCTGTATAGGGCGTTGCTGGGCGGTTGCTATGGGGTTCTGGGTGGTTGCTAGTGCATTGCTAGGCGATTGCTATGGTGTTCTGGGTGGTTGCTAGGGCGTTGCTAGGCGGTTGCTATGGTGTTCTTGGTGGTTGCTAGGGCGTTGCTAGGCAGTTGCTATTGTGTTCTGGGTGGTTGCTTGGGCGTTGCTAGGCAGTTGCTATGGTGTTCTGGGTGGTTGCTAGGGCGTTGCTAGGCAGTTGCTATTATGTTCTGGGTGGTTGCTAGGGCATTGCTAGGCGGTTGCTATGGTGTTCTTGGTGGTTGCTAGGGCTTTGCTAGGCAGTTGCTATGGTGTTCTGGGTGGTTGCTAGGACATTGTGAGGCGGTTGCTATGGTGTTCTGGGTGGTTGCTAGGGCGTTGCTAGGCGGTTGTTATGGTGTTCTGGGTGGTTGCTAGGTCATTGCTAGGCGGTTGCTATTGTGTTCTGGGTGGTTGCTAGGGCGTTGCTAGGCAGTTGCTATTGTGTTCTGGGTGGTTGCTAGGGCGTTGCTAGGCGGTTGATATGGTGTTCTGGGTGGTTGCTTGGGCGTTGCTAGGCGGTTGCTATGGTGTTCTGGGTGGTTGCTAGGGCGTTGCTAGGCAGTTGCTATGGCGCTCTGGATGGTTTCTAGGGCGTTTTTAGGCGGTTGCTATGGTGTTCTGGGTGGTTGCTAGGGCGTTGCTAGATAGTTGCTATGGTGTTCTGGGTGGTTGCTAGAGCGTTGCTAGGCATTTGCTATGGTGTTTTGGGTGGTTGCTAGGGCGTTGCTAGGCAGTTGCTATGGTGTTCTGGGTGGTTGCTAGGGCTTTGCTAGGTTTTTGCCATGGTGCTCTGGGTGGTTTCTAGGGCATTTCTAGGCGGTTGCTATGGTGTTCTGCGTGGTTGCTAGGGCGTTCTGAGTGGTTGCTAGGTCGTTGCTAGGCGGTTGCTATGCTGTTCCTAATGGTTGCTTGGGCATTGCTTGTCAATGTTTGGGAGTTGGAACAGAGTTTCTACGTGAAAATATGAGTTCACGGTGAGATCCATTATAACGAGGTTTCAGAAGTCCATGTTTTTCGGGAATTGTGGGAAATCCGTAAGTCAGATCGCTTAGAAAAGTCATAGCACACTCCTCGCAAAGGAGCCGCACATTTTCATGTGTAATGTGTGGGGATCGGGTGAAAACTGTGGGAGGAGTAGCGAACCGTGCGATTACGGAAGAATATGGAATAATAATAATAACTAGAGAATGTAATTCCAGGGAATTACGAGTGCATGAAAATGCAAACTGTAGTTGCATAAGGTGGAATGTGGGCAGAGGAAACAAGTTGGCGGGAGTCATAGTTGAACAGTTAAATAGTTTTTTAGTTTAAAAAGTTTGATTATTTAACAGTGAATCATTTCAATGAGGACTTTTATTTTGAAACAGTTGTGGACAGAGGAAACAGTTGGCTGGAGTCATAGTTGACTACAACGGGCAGTTGGAATGGCTGAACAGTTGAAAAGTTGAGTAGTTTAAATAGTTAAATTATTTGATTGTGATCTATTGTAATGAGGACTTTTATTTTGAAACTGTTGTGGACAGGTGACACAGTTGGCAGGACTCATAGTTGATGACAACTGGCAGTTGAAATGGCTGTACTGTTGAAAAGTTGAGTAGTTTCAATAGTTATATTATTTAATTATGATTTATTGTAGTGAGGACTTTTATTTTGAAACAGTTAAGGACGGAGGAAACAGTTGGCAGGAGTCAAAGTTGATGACGACGGGCAGTTGGAATGGCTGAACGGTTGAAAAGTTGAGTAGTTTAAATAGTTAAATTTAATTGTGATTTATTGTAATGAGGACTTTTATTTTGAAACAGTTCTGGACAGAGGAAACACTTGGCGGGCGTCATGGTTGATGACAACTGACAGTTGGAATGGCTGAACAGTTAAATAGTTGAGTAGTTTAAGTAGTTAAATTATTTAACAGTGAATTATCTCAGTGAGGACTTTTATTTTGAAATAGTTTTGGACAGAGGAAACAGTTGGCGGGAGTCATCGTTGACTACAACGGGCAATTGGACTGGCTGAACGGTTGAAAAGTTCAGTAGTTTAAATAGTTAAATTATTTGATTGTGATCTATTGTAATGAGGACTTTTATTTTGAAACAGTTGTGGACAGGTGACACAGTTGGCAGGAGTCATATTTGTTGACGACTCACTGTTGGAATGCCCGAACAGTTAAATAGTTGAGTAGTTTAAAGAGTTAAATTAGTTAACAGTGAATTATTTCAGTGATGACTTTTATTTTGAAACAGTTTTGAACAGAGGAAACAGTTGGCGGCAGTCATAGTTGATGACAACCGGCAGTTGGATTGGCTGAACGGTTGAAAAGTTGAGTAGTTTAAATAGTTGAATTATTTAATTGTGATCTGTTGTAATGAGGACTTTTATTTTGAAACAGCTGTACACAAGTGAAACAGTTGGCAGGACTCATAGTTGATGACAACTGACAGTTGGAATGCCCGAACAGTTAAATAGTTGAGTAGTTTGAATAGTTAAATTATTTAATAGTGAATTATTGCAGTGAGGACTTTCATTTTGAAACAGTTTTGGACAGAGGAAACAGTTGGCGGGAGTCGTAGTTGATGACAATGGGCAGTTGGAATGGTTGAACAGTTGGATGGTTGAGTAGTTTAAATAGTTAAATTATTTAATTGTGATTAAATGTAGTGAGGACTTTTATTTTGAAACAGTTGGCG
>JAFJMP010000310.1:0-12928 GCA_029692085.1 Gymnothorax javanicus | reverse complement strand
GCGATAGCCACAGTTTCAGAGCTCTAGCTCGCTTCCTTACGGAGATAGGAACAAATTCATTCTCA
Organism: Gymnothorax javanicus; assembly: GCA_029692085.1. Taxonomy (NCBI): domain Eukaryota; kingdom Metazoa; phylum Chordata; class Actinopteri; order Anguilliformes; family Muraenidae; genus Gymnothorax; species Gymnothorax javanicus. Next base: position 12,863 of record JAFJMP010000310.1, on the reverse strand, counting down.
ATCAGTCATATAGTCACATTACATTCATGTTTGTCACTTTCCCAATGAGTTATACACAGAATGAAAAGTTTTGACATTCAGAATGAAAAAAAAGTTTTTTTTAAAAGTGCATATTTTCACTTCAGAAGCTCATATTCACTTGCAAATGGCCATACATGTACATTGGACCAATCGATGCCATATATGCATTGCACAGTGATCTGAAGGATTTCCCAAGCTAGATACACGCACAGATTCAAGTTCTGAGCTTAAAAGCTCAAAGAAGCGTGTTTTCATGAAAGTGCGTATAGCCACAGTTTCAGAGCTCTAGCTCGCTTCCTTACGGAGATAGGAACAAATTCACTCTCATTCAGTCATATAGTCAAGTTTTAATTTCAAAAAAAAATTTTAAAAATTTTTCCTTTTAAAAAAGTTTTTTAAAAAAATTTTTTTAAACCCCTTTTTAAAAAAAAATTTTTAAACCCCCTTTTTTTTGGGTTTTTGGGGGTTTCCCAAAAAAAAAAAATTTTAAAATTTAAAAAAAAAAAAGGGAATTTTTTTTTTTTTAAAAAATTTTGGGGGGAAAAAAAATTTTTTGTTTAAAATTTAACCATTTTTCCCCGGCCAAAAAAAAAAAACCCAAAAAAAAAAATTTTTTAAAAAAAATTTTTTTTTTTGGGGTTCCCCCAAAGGGAAAAAAAAACCCCCTTTTTCCTTTTTTCCCAAAAAATTTTTCCCCCCCCAAAAAAACCCAAAATTTTTTTTCCAAAAAAAAAAAAAATTTTAAAATTTAAATTTTTTTTTTTCCCCCTTTTTAAAGGGAAAAAAAATTTTTTTTAAAAAAATTTCCCAAATTTTTAAAACCCCTTTTAAAAAAAAAAAAATTTTTAAAAAAAAAAAGGGTTTTTTTTTTTAACCCCTTTTAAATTTCCCCCGGTTTTCCCCCAAAAAAAATTTTTTTTCCCCTTTCCCCCCGGGGAAAAGGGAAAAAAATTTTTTTTCCAAAAATTTTTTAAAAAATTTTTTTTAAAACCCCCTTTTTTTGGTTTTTTTTAAAAACCAAAAATTTTAAACCCCCAAAAATTTTTTCCCCTTTTAATTTTTTAAAGGGAAAAACAAAATTTTTTTTTAAAAAAAAATTTTTTTTTTCCAAAAAATTTTTTTTTTAAAAAAAAAAGGGGGTTTTTCCAAAGGAAAAATTTTTAAAAATTTTGGGGTTTTTTTTTTTAAAAAAAAAAATTTTAAAAAAAAAAAAAAAGGGGGGGGTTAAAAAATTTTTAAAAGGGTTTTTCCCCAAAAAAAAAATTTTCCCAATTTTAAAAAAATTTTTTAAAAAAAAGGGGCCCAAATTTAAATTTTTGGGAAAAAAAAATTTTTAAAAAAAATTTTTTTTTTTTTTTAAAAAAAAAAAAATTTTCCCCTTCCCCCCAAAAAAAAAAAACCCCTTTTTTTTCCCCCTTTTTTTTCCCCCCCTTTAAAAAAAAAAAAAAGGGGGGGGAAAAAAAAAAAAAAAACCCCCCCTTTTTCCCCCGGGGGGAAAAATTTTAAATTAAAGGGGAAAAAATTTTTTCCCACGGTTAAAAAAAAAAATTTTTTAAAAAAAAAATTTTTAAAATAAAATTTTTTTTTTTAAAAAAGAAAAAAAAAGGTTTTTAAAAAAATTTAAAATTTTAAGTTTTAAAAAAAAAATTTTTAAATTTTTAAAAACCCAAAAAAGGGGGTTTTTTAAAAGGGTTAAAAAAAAAAAAAAAATTTTTTTAAATTAAAACCTTTTTCCCCAAAAAAAAATTTTTTTTCCTTTTTTTTTTTTAAAAAAAATTTTAAAAATTTTTTAGAAAAAAAAAAAATTTTTTAAAAACCCAAATTTTTTTAAGAAATAAAAAAACCCCCTTTTTGGTTTTCCCAAAAAAAAAAATTTTTTGGGGGGCCCCCCCCCTTTTTTTTAAAAAAAACCCGGGGGGCCTTTAAAAAAAAAAATTTTTTGGGGGAAAATTTTAAAAAAAAAAATTTTTCCCCCCCAACTTTCCCAATTTTAAAAAGAAAGTTTTAAAAAAAAAGGTTTTTAAAAATTAAATTTTTATTAAAAAGTTTAAATTTTTTTTTGGGCCCCCCTTTAAAGGAAAAATTTTTTTTTTTGGGGGGCCCAAATTTCCCCCAAAATTTAAAACCCTTAAATTTTTTTGGGGTTTTTTTTAAAAAATTTTTTTTTTTGGGGGAAAAAAAAAAGGGGGGGTTTTTTTTAAAAAAATTTTTTTTTAAAATTTTTTTTTTTAAACCAAATTTTTTTTAAAAAAAAAAATTTTTTTTTTTTTTTAAAATTTCAAAAAGGGGGAAAAAAATTTAAACCAAATTTTAAATTTTCCGGAAAAAAAAGGGGGGGGAAAAACCCAAATTTTAAGTTTTTAAAACCCCAAAAGGTTTTTTTTAAATGGGAAACCAAAAAAAGGGAAAAAACCCCCCCAAAGGAAAAAAAAAAAAAAAATTTCATTTTTTCAAATTTCCTTTTGGAAAAAATTTCCAAAAAAATTTTTTTAAAAAAAAAAAAAAAAAACCCCCTTTTTTTAAAAAATTTTTAAAAAAAAAACTGTTTTTAAAACCCCCCCCCGGTTTAAATTTGGGGCCCTTTAAAAAAAAAAATTTTTTTTAAAAATTAAAAAAAAAAATTTTTTCCAAAAAAGGAAAAAAAAATTTTTTCCCAAAAAAAAAAAAAAATTTTAAAAAAAAAATTTTTTTTTTTTTTTTTTTTTTTAAAAAAAAAATTTTCCAAAAAAAAAAATTTTTAAAAAATTTTTTTCCCCCCAAAGTTTTTTTTTTTAAAAAAAAAAAAATTTTTTTTAATAAAGCCTTTTTCCCCCTTTTAAGGTTCCCAATTTTAAAAAGGGAAAAAATTCAAAAAAGAAAAATTTTTTTAAATTTTTTTTCCCCTTTTAAAAAAAATTTTTGGAAAAAAATTTAAAAAAAAAAAAAAAAATTTTTTTTCCTTCCCAAATTAAAAAATGAAAATTTTCCCAAAAAAAAAAAGGGTTTTTGGGGGTTTTTTTTAAACCCCCCAAAGGGGGGCCCCCCTTTTTTTTCCCCTTTTTCAAAAAAAAAAAAATTTTTTGGGCCCCTTTTAAAAAAAGGGGGTTTTAAAAACCCCCCAAAAACCCCCCCTTTTTTTCCCCTTTTTGGGAAAAAAAATTTTTAAAAAATTTTAAATTTAAAAAAGTTTTTAAAAAAATTTTTTAAACCAGAAAAAATTTTAAAAAGGGAAAAAAAAAAAATTTTAATTTTTAATTTTTTTTTTAAAAAAAAAAAGGGGAAAAGGAAAAATTTCCAATTTAAAAAAAAAAAAGGGGCCCCCCCAAAAAAAAAATTTTTTTCCCCCCCCGGGGGTTTTAAAAAAAAAAAACCCAAAAATTTCTTTTTTTTTTTAAAAAAACCCCCCTTTTTAAAAAAAGGGAAAAAAAACCCCTTTAAAAAAAAAAAACCCTTTTTCCCAAAAAAAAATTTTAAAAAGCCTTTTTCCCAAAAAAAAAAATTTTTAAAAAGGAAAAAATTTTTTTAAAAAAAAAAATTTTTTTTGGGGGGAAAAATTTTAAAAAAATTTCGAGTTTAAAAAAAAAAAAAAGGGGAAAACCCTTTTAAACCCCCCCCAAAAAATTTTTTTTGGAAAAAATTTCCCCTTTTTTTAAAAAAAAAAATTTTTTTTTTTTAAAAAAAAAAAAAAGGAAAATTTTTTTCAAAAAAATTTTTTTTTTAAAAAAAAAATTTTTTAAAGGGCCAATTTTTTTCCCTTTTTTTTTTCCCCCCCCCCAAAAAAAAAAATTAATTTGGGTTTAAAAAGTTAAAAAAAAAAAAGTTTTTAAAAAAATTTTTTTTTGGGGGATAAAAATTTTTTTTGGGCCCCCCATTTTTTTTCCCCCCCCAAAAAAAATTTTAAAATTTTTTCCCCAAAAAAAAAAAGGGGAAAAAAAAAAAAATTTTTTAAAAAAAATTTAAAATTTTTTTTTTTAAAAAAAAATTAAAAACCCCTTTTTTTTTCCCGGTTTTTTTTTTAAAAAACCCCCCCCCTTTTTCCCCCCAAAAATTTGGGGGGTTTTTTCCCCTTTTTCTGAAAAAAATTTTTCCCCCCCCCAAAAATTTTCCCCCCCCTTTAATAAATTTTTCCCTTTTTTATTTCCCCGAAAAAATTTTTTTAAAAAGTTTAAAAAAAAAGAAAAAAGGTTTTAAAATTTTTTTTTTAACCCCCAAAAAAAAAAAGGCCCAAAAAAAAAATTTTTTTTTTTTTAAAAAAAAAAAAAAAAAAAATTTTTTTTTTTAAGTTTAAAAAAAAAAGGGTTTTCCAATTTGGGGCCCTTTTTTTTTGGGGGGTAAAAAAAATTAAAATTTAAAATTTTTAAATTTTTTTCCCCAAAAATTTTTAAAAAAGGGAAAAAAAAAAATTTAAAAAAAAAAAAAAAAATTTTTTAAAAAAAGGGTTTTTTTCAAAGCCCTTTTTTAAAAAAAATTTTTAAAAAAAAAAAATTTTGGGCCGGTTTTTTTTTTTCCCCCCCCCCCCCCCTTTTTTTGGGGTTAAAAAAAATTTTTTTAAACCCTTTTTTTGGGGGAAAACCTTCCCTTTTTTCCCAAAAAAATTTTTTTTAAAAAAAAAATTTTAAAAAAAAATTTTTTTTCCCCGAAAAAAAAAATTTTTTTAAAATTTTTTTAAATTAAGAAAAAAAAAAAAATTTTTAAAAAATTTTTTCCCGGGAACCTTTTTAACTTTAAAGGAAAGGACAAAAAAACCCCCAAACCCCTTTTTTTTTTTAAAGGGGAAAAATTTTTTGGGGGAAAAAAAGGGGCCCAAACCCTTTTTTAAAAGGGGCCCCCCCTTTTTTTAAAAGATTTCCCTTTGGGGAAAAAAAAAACCCAAAAATTTTTTTTTTAAAAAGGGAAAAAAAAAAAAAAAAAAAAAGGGGGGTTTTAAAAAAAAAAAAATTTTTTTTTTTCCCCCTTCCAAATTTTCCCCCCCCCTTTTTTCCCCCCCCCAAAAAACCCCAAAAGGCCCCGGTTTTTTAAAAAGGGGGGAAATTTTAAAATTAAGCCCCTTGGGTTTTAAAAAAACCCCTTTTCCCCCCCCCGGGGCCCCAAAAGGGAAAAAAAAAATTTTTGGAAAAAAAAAAATTTTTTTTTTTTAATTTTAAACCAAATTAAAAAAAAATTTAAAAAAAATTTTTGGGTTTTTTTTCCCAGGTTTTTTTTCCCCCCCCCCCCTTTTTTTAAAATTTAAAAAAACCTTTTTAAAAAATAACCCTTTTTTTTAAAGTTTTCCCCCAAAAAGGGAAAAAACCCCAAAAATTTTAAATTTCCCTTTTTTAAAAAAAAATTAAAAAAGGAAAAATTTTTTAAAAAAAAAAAAAAAATTTTTTTAAAATGTTTTTTTTTCCCCAAAAAAAAAAAAAAAAAATTTTTTAAAAAATTCCCTTTTTTCATTCAAAGGAAAAAAAATTTTTTCCCCCCCCCCGGGGAAAAAAAATTTTTAAACCAAAAAACCGGGGTTTTTAAACCCAAAACCCCCCCTTTTTTGGGGGAAAGGGGGAAAAAACCTTTTTTGGTTAAAAAAAAAAGGGGGCCCCCTTAAAAAAAAAAGGGGGGGGAAAATTTTAAAAAAGGAAAAAAATTTTTTTTTTTTTCCCCAAAATTTTTTTAAAAAAAAAAAAAATTTTGGGAAAAAAAATTTTTAAAATTTTTTTAAAATTCCCCCAAAAACCCCGCAAACCAAAAATTAAAAAAAAGGTTTTTTTGGGGGCAAAAAAAAAGGCCCAATTTTTCCCCCCGGGAAAAAAAAAATTTTTTTGAAAAAACCCCTTTTTTCCCCCCCCCCCCCAAAAAAAAAAGGAAAAAAAAAAATTTTTTTTAAAAAAAAAATTTTTTTTTTAAAATTTTAAAAAAAAAAAATTTTTACTTTAAAAAAAAAATTTTTTTTTAAAAAAATTTTTTTTTTTTTTTTAAATTTAAAAACCCCAAAATTTTTTTTTTAAAAAATTTTTTTTTTAAAAAAAAACCCTTTTTTTCCCCCCCCTTTCAAAAAAAAAAACCCCCCCCAAAAAGTCCTTTTTTTTGGTTTTAAAAACCCCCAAAAAAAAAAAAAAAAAAAAAAATTTTTTTTTTAAAAAAATTTTTCCCCCCAAAAAAAAAATTTTTTTAAAAAAAAAAATTTTTAAAGGGTTTTTTTTTTAAAAAAAAATTTAAAACCCCCAAATTTAATTAAAAAAAAAAAAAAGGGGGGTTTTTAAAACCCCCCCCAAAGGGAAAAAATTCCCCCAAAAAGAAAATTTTTTTTTAAAAAATTTTTCCTTTTTTAAAATTAAAAATTTTAAAAAAAAAAATTTTTTTAAAAATTTTTTTAAAAGGCCCCCCAAAGGGTTACAAAAAAAAAAAATTTGAAAAAAAAAAAAAAAAAATTTTTTTTTTTTTTCCCCCCAAAAATTTTTTTTAAACCCCAAAAAATTTTTTCCCTTTCCCCCGGGATTTTGGGGCCCCCCGGAAAAAAAATTTTTAAAAAAAAATCGGGGTTTTTTTAAAAAAAATTTTTTCCACGGTTTAAAAAAATTTTTTCCCCAAAATAAAAAAAAATTTTAAAAGGCCCCCCCCCAATTTTTTTTTCCCCTTTTTTAAAAAATTTTTTAATTTTGGAAAAAAAAGGGAAAAAATTTTTTAAAAAAAACCAAAAAAACCCCCCCCTTTAAAAAGGGTTTTTAAAAGGGGGGAAAAAAAATTTCCAAAAGGGCCCCCAAAAAAAAACCCCCTTTTGGGAAAAAACCAAAATTTTTTTTTTTTAAAAAAATTTTTGGCCCCCCCTTTTTTTAAAAAAAAAAAAACCCTTTTTTAAATTAAACCTTTTTTTTTTCCCCCCCCCCTTTTTTTCCCCCCCCCCTTTTTTGCCCATTAAAAAAAAAAATTTTTTAAAAGGGGGGTTTTTTTTTTCCCGGAAAAATTTTGGGTTTTCCCAAAAAAAAGGACCCCCCCCCCCCCCCAAAAAAAAAAAAAAAACCCCCAAAAAAATTTTTTTTTTTAAAACCCCCAAAAAAAAAAAATTTTTTCCCCAAAAAAAATTTTTAAAATTTAAATTTTCCCCCCCAAAAAATTCAAAATCCCCTTTTTCCCCCAAAATTTTTTTTAAAAGGGTTTTAATTAAAAAAAAAAAAAATTTTTTTTAAAAAAAATTTTTTTAAAAGGGGAAAAACCCCAATTTTTTTTCCCCCCCGGGTTTGGAAAAATTCCCCTTTTCCCAAAAACCCCGGAAAAAAGGGTTTTAAAAAAGGTTTTTTTGTTTTTAAAAAAAATTTTTAAAAAGGAAAATTTTCACTTTTTTTAAAAATTTACCCCCTTTTTAACCCCTTTTTTTTTAAAAAAAAGGTTTTGAAAAAAAAAAAAAAAATTTTTTAAAGGGGGTTTTTTAAAAAAAATTTTTTTCCCTTAAACCCGGGGAAAAAACCTTGGGCCCCTTTTAAAAAAAATTCCCCCCCAAATAGCCCCTTTAAAGGGGGGTTTTTTTTTAAAAAAAACCAAATTTTTTAAAATTTTAAAAAAAAATTTTTTAAATCTTTTTCAAAAAGGGAAAATTTTTTTCCCCCCCCCCAAAAAAAAACCCCCCTTTTTTTTTTTTTAAAAAAACCCCCTTTTTCCCCAAAAAAAAAAAAAAGGGGAAAAAAAAATTTTTTTTTTTTTTTTTTAAATTGGCCGTTCCTTAAAAGGGGAAAACCCCCAAATTTTTAGAACCCACTAATTTTTTTCCCCAAAAAAAAATTTTTTTGGGTTTTTAAAAAAAAAATTTTTTTCAAATTTTCCCAAACCTTTTTTTTAAACCATTTTTTGCCCCCCAAAAAATTTTTCCCAAAAAAACCCCCCCCAAAATAAAAAAAAAAAAAAAAAATTTTTTTTGGGGTTTTAAAAAAAAGGAAGCCACATTTCAGGGAAAAATTTTTTTGGGTTAAAAACCCCCCCCCCCAAAAAAAATTTTTTTTTTTTTTAAAAAAAAAACCCAAAAAAAATTTTTTAAAAATTTAAAAAAAAAAAAAAAAAAAGGGGGAAAAAAACCCCCCCAAAAAACTTTAAAACCCCTTTTTTTTTAAAGTTTTTGGGGAAAAAAAAAAAAATTTTTTTTTTGGCTTAAAAAAACCCTTTTTCAAAAAAACATTTAAAAATTTTTTGGTTTCCAAAAATTTTTTAAAAAAAAAAAATTTTTTTTTAAAACCCAAAAAACCAAAAAAAAGGGGAAATTGGAAAAAAAAAATTTTTTTTAAAAAAATTTTTTTTAAAATTAAAAAAAAAACCTTAAAAAAAAAAAATTTTTTTTGGTTTTTTTTAAAAAAAAATTTTAAAAATTTAAACGGAAAAAAAAAAAAAGGGGAAAAAAAGGGAAAAAATTTTTTAAAATAAATTCCGAAAAAATTTCAAGTTTTAAAAAAAAAAATTTTTTCCCCCAAAAACCCCCAAAAATTTAATTCCCCCCCAAAAAAGAAAAAAAAGGGGTTTTTTTTTTTAAAAAAAAAAAAAATTTAAAAAAGGGGTTTTTTCTTTTGGGGGGTTTTTTTAAATTCCCAAAAAAATTTTTTTTTCCCCCCCCCAAAAAAAAAAGGAAAAAAGGGGAAATTTAAAATTTAAAAAAATTTTTTTTTAAAAAGGGAAAAAACCCAAAAAAACCCCCCCAAAATTGGAAAAATTTAAACCCCCTTTTTTAAAAACCCCTTAAATTTGGTTTTTTAAAAAACTAAAAGGGGGTTTTTAAAAAGGAAAAAAAAAAATTTTTAAAAATTTTTTTGGGAACCTTTTTTTTCCCCCAAAATTCCCTTTTTCCCATTTTAAAAAAACCCCCAAAATTTCACGGGGGGTTTTTTTTGGGGAAAAAAACCCCCCTTTTTTTTTTTTTTTTTTAAAAAAACCTTTTTTGGGGGGAATAAAAGGGTTTTTTTTTTTAAAAACGGGTTTGGGAAAAATTTTTTTTGGGGAAAAAAAAAAAAATTTTTTAAAAACCCTTTTTTAAAAAAAAAAAATTTTTCCCCCAAAAAAATTTTTAAAAATTAAAAAAAAATTCCCCCAAAAACAGTACATTTTTTTTTTAAAAAAAAAAAAGGTTTTAAAAAAAAAAATTTTTTTAAAAAAATTTTTTTTTTTTAAAAAGCTAAAAAACCCGGGGGCCCCCCTTTTTTTTGGACCCCGGCTTCCCACGGGTTTAAAAAAACCCCCCAAAAATTTTCCCCTTTTAAACCCCCCTTTTAATAAAAAAAATTTTAAAAAAAAAACCCCTTTTTGGGGGAAAAAACAAAAACCTCAAAAAAAAAAATTTTTTTTGGGGCCCCCCCAAAAAAAAAAGGGGTTTTTTTAAAACAAACGAAAACCAGTTTCAAAAGGTTCTTTGAAAGCCTTTTAAAAAGGGCTAAAAGGGGCGGGTTTTGTTTTTTTCATTGAAAAAGGTCCCCCCGGGTGAAAAAACCCCAAAAAAACCCGGGTTTTTCAGGAGTTTCTGGGCTAAAGTGCCTTCCCCGGGGGGAAATTTAGGAAAAAACAAATTCATTCTCAATCGTCATATAGTCACTTACATTCATGTTTGTTTTTAATGATAAAAACAGAATAAAAATTTTTGACATTCAGAATAAAAAAAAAAAGGGTTTTTTAAAAAGTGAATATTTTCACTTCAGAAGCTCATATTCACTTGAAAATGGCCTACCTTAACTTGGATTGATGCCATATATGCATTGCACAGTGATCTGAAATTTCCCAACTAGATACCCCCAAGCTTCAAGTTCTGAGCTTAAAAGCTCAAGGCGTGTTTTCATGGTCGTATAACAGTTTCAGAGCTCTCCCCTGCTTCCCTGGGAGATAGGAACAAATTCCCTCATTCAGTCATATAGTCACATTTCACTCATTTTGTCACTTTCCCACTGGGTAATACACAGAAGGGTTTTTTGACATTCAGAATAAAAAAAAACAAGTTTTTACAAAGTGCATATTTTCACTTAAAAAGCTCAAATTCACTTGCAAATGGCCCAACATGTACATTGGACCTGATGCCATAGCATTGCCCAGTGATCTGAAGGATTTCCCCAAGCTAGATCCCGCACAGATTAAAGTTCTGAGCTTAAAAAGCTAAAAAAGCTGTTTTCATGAAAGTATATAGCCACAGTTTCAGGCTCTAGCTCGTTTCCTTCGGAGATAGGAACAAATTCAACCCATTCACCATCTAGTCACTTTTTTCCCTTGTTTGCCCTTTCCCACTGATTTAAACACAGAATAAAAAGTTTTGACTTCAGAATAAAAAAAAAACAATTTTTTTAAAAGTATTTTTTTTCATTTGGGCTTATTCATTTTGGGAATGGCCCATGTACATTGGCCCTCGATGCCATATTCGAATTGCACAGTGTCTGAAGGATTCCCGTAATACAGCCAGTTCAGGGGGTAAAAGCTCAAAAGCGTGTTTTCATAAAAGTCGTTAGCCTTTTAACTCTAGCCCTTCCTTCGGAATGGAAAAAATTTCCCCCATTCAGTCATATAGTCACATTTCACTCATGTTTGTCACTTTCCCAATAGTTATACACAAAAAAAAAATTTTTGACATTCAGAATAAAAAAAAATTAAATTTTTTTAAAAGGTGCATTTTTTTCACTTAAGCTCTTTTTCCTTGCAAATGGCCATACATGTACATGGAAATCGATGCCATTTTCATTGCCCAGTGATCTGAAGGATTTCCCAAGCTAGATACCGAAATTCAAGTTCTGAGCAAAAGCTAAAAGCGTGTTTTCATAAAAAAGTGCATATAGCCACATTTTTCAGGCTCGGCTGTTTCCCTTCGGAATAAAACAAATTAATCTCATTCAGCCATCTAGTCACATTTCCTCATTTTGTTTTTCCCACTGAGTTATACACAGAATAAAAAGGACATTCAGAATGAAAGAAAAACAAGTTTTTAAAAGTGCATTTTTTTCACTTCAGAAGCTCATATTCACTTGCAAATGGCCATACATGTGTTGGACCAATCGTGCCATATATGCATTTGCACAGTGATCGAAGGATTTCCCAAGCTAGATCCCCAAAGATTCAAGTTCTGGCTTAAAAGCTCAAGCGTGTTTTTCATGGGGTTTTTAAACAGTTTCAGAGCTCTGGCTTCTTCCTTCGGAGATAAACAAATTCTTCTCAATCATCATATAGTCACATTACATTCATGTTTGTCCTTTCCCAATAGTAATACACAGAATGAAAATTTTTGACATTCAGAATAAAAAAAAAAACAATTTTTTAAAAAAAGTGTATTTTCATTAGAAGCTTTTTCCCAATGGCCATACATGTACATTAAATTCGATGCCATATAATTGCACAGTGATCTGGATTTCCCAAAACAGTCCGCACAGATTCAAGTTCTGAGCTTAAAAGCTCAAGCGTTTTTTTTCAAAAAGTCTTGCCACAGTTTCAGAGCTCTGCCCGCTTCCTCAGGAAATAGGAACAAATTCAATCTCATTCACCATCTAGTCACATTTCACTCATGTTTGTCACTTTCCCACTGAGTTATACACAGAATGAAAATTTTGACATTCAGAATAAAAAAAAACAATTTTTTTAAAAAAGTCCATTTTTTTCACTTCAAAGCTCATATTCATTTAAAATGGCCATACATGTACATTGGACAATCCATCCATATATTCATTGCACAGTGATCTGAAGGACTTCCCAATAATCCGCACAGATTCAAGTTCTGACTTAAAACCCAAAAGCGTTTTTTTCATAAAAGTCGTATAGCCACATTTAAACTCACGTTTTCCTTCGGGAATGGATAAAATTAATCTCATTCAGTCATATATACATTTCACTCATGTTTGTCACTTTCCCAATGGGGGTTATACACAGAATGAAAAGTTTAGCATTCAGAATAAAAAAAAATACAATTTTTTTAAAAAGTGCATATTTTCACTTCAAAGCTCATATTCACTTGCAAAGGGCAATAATGACTTTGGGAAAATCGAAGCCTATATGCATTGCACAATGATCTAAGCACTTCCCAAGCTAGAAAAACCCACAGATTAAAGTTCGAGATTAAAAGCTCAAAAAATGTTTTTTGAAATTGCTATAGCCACATTTTGGCTTTGGGCTTCCTTCGGAGATGGAAAAAATTCACTCTCATTCGTCATATAGTAAATTTCCTCATTTTGTCACTTTCCCAATAGTTATACACAGTAAAAAATTTTGACTCAGAATAAAAAAAAAAAAATTTTTTAAAAAGTTCATATTTTCCTCAAAGCTCAAATTCCTTGCAAAGGGGTTACATGCACTTTGGGATCAATCGATGCCTTTAACCAGTGATCTGAAGGATTTCCCCAGGCTAGATCCCGCACAGATTCAAGTTCTGGTTTAAAAAGCTCAAAAGGCGTGTTTTCATGAAAGTGCATATAACAGTTTCCGAGCTCTAGCTCTTCCCCCACGGAATAGGAACAAATTCAACCCAATCAGTCTTTTAGTCAAATTTCACTCATGTTTGTCATTTTCCCCACTGAGTAATCCGAATGAAAAGTTTTGACATTCAAATAAAAAAAAAACAATTTTTTTTAAAGTGCATATTTTCACTTCAAGCTCATATTCACTTCAAATGGCCATACATGTACATTGGACCAATCGTGCCATATATGCTTCACAGTGTCTAAGGTACCCCAAAATAGATACAAAAGATTCAAGTTCTGAGCTTAAAAACCCCAAAAGCGTTTTTTTCATAAAATCTTTTCCCACAGTTTGGCCCCTAGCCCGCTTCCTTGGGAGATGGGTAAAAAATTCAATCTTTCAGCCATATGTCACATTTCACTCATTTTTGCATTTTCCCCCTGAGTTATACACAGAATGAAAGTTTTGACATTCAGAATAAAAAAAAAAAGTTTTTA
>JAFJMP010000309.1:0-13778 GCA_029692085.1 Gymnothorax javanicus | reverse complement strand
GCACATGAATGCGATACGACATTGTTTGCAGTCTCCCTTAAATGGATGTACTGCTTCGCAATACTAGTATTTGTCTACCACTACGTTCATTCGCAGAAGTTATGTCTTCACTGATTAGAATACAGGCTCTGTGAGTCAACAGTATCTGTTTGCCAGCGGTACCATTAAGATAATCTAAACCTCCGAGGAATTATTCGCGCAGACAGCGTTGAGCTCTCTATCCACCGGCTGCCTCTGCTTGCGACAGCAGCTCTCATCGACTGAAGCTCTTTTAGTGGCGCATCAGCAAACGCCGACATGTATTTAGTTTAATTTCATCAAATGAACACTTGAAATATTTTCAATCATTCACAACTCTGTCACTTATTGTATGTCTCATTATGGTTTTCATGGCGCGAGTTCGTACTTGCGAATGGCCTTTTTTCTTTTTCTTTTTCTTTTTTTTAACGTACGTTCTGATCAGATCCATAACCCGTGTGCGCAGATGTTCATGACAGCAGACATGGAGCTGCTCTATTTATGCACGCAGTTACATTATTATGTCACTAGATGGCACACCCGGATCAGTAAATGAATATTCACAGGCAAGCTGAACTCGAACACGGTTTGTAATATTGATACGTTCGATCCTACCCCTGATTTCCAGGGAGTTGCATTAATTACACTCCTCAGCCATGCCTCATGTGCAAACTGCTCTTATCCAATTCCAGGCATTATAAACTTTCCAAAGTAATCGAAATACATTGTGAGTGCTCAATCATATATATATATATTTTTTTTTATAGCGTATGTCTTCACTACCTAAAATGGTCTTTGCCACCCTTCAAGAACTCTTGGTTGCCCGGCTAACGACTGAAAAGAAAAGTTCATTTCTCGCCTTGCCTTCCATACTATTTACTTTTTACAATATTTCACTTTTTTTTGTCCCATGGAAATGCATTGAAACAGTCTTCAAACTCTTGTGCTACTTTCAACCTCTATAACATCAGCATTCTTCTAGACACTTCATTTGACCTCTAACATTAGCTAAGTTAGCTGAATAACGTGGTTCGCATGGTTAGCATTGTTAGCATAGTTACCATAACTGCTAACATTTGCTAAGTTAGCTGAGTAACGTGGATGGCATGGTTCGCATTGTTCTTTCATTCTTTCTTTATTCAGCTTTATTTCTTTCACTTTTTCGATAAACATTCAAGTATTCTACATAATTCAAATATTATATTTTCATGGCAGCAATTCAGTGTGGTGTCAGCAGACATTCAAATCATTCAAACTTGAGTGTATTCAAGACAGCATCGCAGTGTGGCTTCAGCTTTCAGCATTCACACTCGCAATTTCTTCAGAAATTGCTGCTCTAGTTATCTTTGTTTTTTGAGAAAGGTGATGTGTTTGAAAAGGAGAGATAAAATGGACCAGCGTGTCCTGACGTGAGCCTTAGTTACCAGTAATATTAATATCCTGGCGTAAATTATGGCTATCGCTGCCTTGAAGTTGCTGCTTGACCATACTGCTGCTGGTATGAGGATGGATGGAAGCTAATGTTACGTAACATTAAGGGAAATATAGTCAATAGAAGCAAGATTAGGAATCTCCAGTCAGGCCTGAGGCCAGCTGAGCTGCATTTAGCGTATATCAGACTAGTTAGCACAAACGTTACGTTACTGCCATAGGTTTGTTTGAAGTGGGGGATTTTAACGGGGCTGGGCAGCTAAATTTGACCTTTATGTTTACCGAACGATGCGTTATTGTGGGATTGTGTTTCGGCGGCGATTGTCAGAGTAGCAAAGTTGGGTAACTAGCGAAGTTGCTCCGGTTCATCAAAGCAGTGGTCTTCAGCGTCATTCCTGAGGATCCACTGTGTATGCTGGTTTTTGTTCCGACCACAATTGTAATTGCAGGATTTTAACAAGCTGTTAATTTGTCTTAAGTGCATATAATGTTTAGAGCAGTTATTTGCCCTCTTAATGACAAATTTATGCAACAAGCAAATGGTTAAGAGTCAAACTAGGGGTGGGCGAAATGACCAAAAATTTATATCACGGTATTTTTCCTTCATATTGCGATAACTGTATTATATCACGATATTCCAACATGAAATGGGGTAGTCTTTTCAAAACATGATTCTAGCTGTTTGTTCTGTGTTGTAAGTGTGCACATCCTAGCAGGTGGAAAATGTCTACTAATGTGTTAGAAAAAGGCCTTGGCCACAATGTGCTTTTGGAGGAGTTGCTTACTCCATTTCAAGCTGAAAGTTAATTACACTGGTGAGCAAACTGGGTCTGAGGAATGAAGAATATTTACAGAAAAAATGCTTTTTTGCATTGTATTTTTTCCCCACTTATTATTGTAGCCGGGTGGTAAATGAGGTATAATTTTCCACACTATAGCTTTCAAGTTAGTAAAAGGTAAGATTAGTATAATTAAAATAGTTAAATAACTGTTAACTAGGGTTTTCTTTGTTATTTTCTTTTGAGTGTAAAAATCCTATTTAGTTGAAGGGATTAAGTAGATTGTAAGTGCGCTGGCACAGGTTTACCTGTTGTTGCAGATTTTGGTCACAAGACGGCAGTATTGAGTAGTGTAGCTTTGACCTCGCATTGCGATCTTGTTTTATGGTTTTGCGTGAGTGCTACTTGGAGATATGCAGAGAAGATGGTGCTGAAATCCCGTCGTGTAAAGTAGTAGATAAATAGACATATATCCTGAAAATATCTATGTAAACACTTGTAAAAAATACATTATTTCTTAGTGCTGGTGAGATGAAGCCTCGTGAAGTGTTGAAGCTTTCTAGCCAGATGTGTTGAAGTGTGGTTCATTTCTTGTGGTTTCGAATGAACTCTAGAGACCCCTATTGGTCAATAAAAACATACGAATTGTGCTTCGTTGGAAATGGTAGGCAAGCATAAGCCTTCAGCGTGAAAGTGGCAGAATCAATAAATGCAAAATAAAATGAAGTATTTTGACCACATGTTATGTCAGAACGAAACTAAAAGATACTTTCGGGGACAGGACAGAGGGCAGTGAATGCGCCTGTGACACAAAGAGCTTTGTATTTTTGTTCAAAAATAATAAGCGTTTCCCATAATCACAAAATGAAAAACTATCAAATTAAGGGAATTTATTATGCATTGGAAGTTATTTGAAAAGGTTTGAAAATATGACATCATATAATAGTCGAACAATTTGGCCTAATAGCCTCACTAAGCGACCTTATTCGGTGAAATCAAATCAAAGTATTCCCGAGCGGAAGACAACTTTCTCTTTCTTGCTGGCTCCATCGCGTAATGACAAACTATAAACCGCACTGACAAACTTCAACTACTGGACGACAACCCCGACCTGCAGAAGAGAATTGGGACATTTTATAGTCGACTGACTGACTGACGTCATTTCGCCGAGATGATACAAGCCTCGACACGGAGCACCGTTCGGAAGTGCTTCACATTTTTGATACAGGCTCCGAAGCCTTGGTATCGGCGGTAACAGCACTATTATTTCTTGATATTGTAACAGGATGGTTTAGGCACTACTGGAGTGTGGGTCCAGGCGTTTTCAGCAGCCGTCGTTCGCCCACTGTGTTCTCATGTGCATGGTAAGGTTAGCATGCTAAAGCCACGAGGCAGTTAACTTTGTTAGTAGAGAAATGCGCCGGTTTTAAATGATTTGTAAATTCTGTCTGAAGGTTACGGAGGGCGTCTGAAATAGTGCCGTTTTCCGGGAAGTCCCGCGTGCGTTTCGGTGGAACTTGTTGAATGTGAGCGTGCTGTAAAAAATGCATTGTACATTCACCGGTCAATTTAGTGAGTTTATGGTTGCTGATAATGGTGTAAAATATGTATTTCACATGAGATATGTTGTATTTTATGTCATTAGCCATAGCCCACTGCCGTATTTTATTTTTAAATTTTATTTTATTTACTACTTTCCTTTTTTTAATTCGTGTAAGACTGCCATAAATTGTTGCAAGAGCAAGCTGTGTGCTCTGAAGGACTGATACACTCTGTTTTATAAGCTGAAATTGTGGCCAGTAATAAATTTAAGCTACAAGAACCCCAGACGTAAATGTGTCCTGTGTGGCATCCAATTCCACGGGCTACACATTTTTGGTACCAGGAGTGGGGTGTAGCGAAAACATACCTTTTAAAATTGACGTCAGAGTAGCTTATTTTTACTTTTATTTGAGAAATATGGCAGTGGTGAAGGCTGCAGGTGGTGTCCACTGGTGTTCGAGTCTGAGAGGCTATCCTACGTGGAGGTGGTGACCTGTGACAGATGACCTGGAGGGCTCCAAGAGGTGCTGGTACTTCCTGGTTAAGAAGACTCATCCGTGCCTGCGCAGAGGATTCCTGCACGAACTCACCTGCAAAGAGCAAAATTCAGCAGGGCTCCAAGGTAGAGACTGTTTTCTCAGTATCCTTGACTTACATTTTCCATCCATCGTGAACTGAGTAAGGACTGCATCATGTTCAGTGAACCTGACGATGATGGTAACATAAATAATGATAATGGTCTGTTAGACCAGGCCCCAGGTGGAGCAGCGGGTACAAGTAGGGATACTGCAGAAGAAATTCAAACTCAAATGCAAGAGCTTGCCAGATTGCGAGATGAACTTACAAGATTAAATGATGCAAGGGCTCGGAGTGCACCCACACGTTCCTACATCTATGTTCCAAGAGAACGTCAAATCCAAGCATTTAGTGGGGAGTGTGGTAAAGATGGGAGGTCTGTGGAAGACTTTAATGATGAGGTTGAAAGGGTTTTAAGATCCAGAGAACAGACAACAGAAGAACAATGTGACTACATACTTTCTCTGTTACGTGGTCCTGCATTAGAGGAGGTGAGACTGTGCATGGGAGGTCAGGTGGTGAGGCCCTGTGATTTGTACTCTTACCTCAGAAATGCATTTGGCGAAAAACGCAGCACCACATAGCTTTTGCAATCCTTTTACCACCGTAAAGAAGCTGATGGGGAAGATCTCCGTGATTACTCCCATGCACTGTCCCAGATCTTAAGTTCTGTTGTGAAGCAGTCCTCAAGTGTGATATCTAATGAGAAAGTGGTTCTCAGGGATCAGTTCATTGAGGGTTTGAGGGATGCAGCTCTCAGGCGTGAGCTCAGAAAAGTGGTTCGAGACAAACCAGATTCCAGCCTTCTAGACGTGAGAAGCGAAGCCCTCCTCTGGGAAATGGAGGACAGCAGGTCCAACCGTCCCAGAGCTGTAAAGAGTAACCAAGTTAAGTCAGGTTTCAGAAACACATTGTGCTACCGTTATGACAAACAGTGACCAGCGTACTGTGTTAGATGATGTTCAAAAGGCTGTGGCCCATCAAGAAAAACAGCTAGCAGAGCTAAGCAAAACGCTCGCCGAGCTAGCTTGTGCTGTAAGTGACTTGAGTAGACGCAACACTCAACAGATGTTCCCAGAGCCCAAGCCACGAGCTCGATCACAGCCAAAGTTTACACCAGACGGTCAGCCTATCTGTTTCAAGTGTGGAG
This sequence comes from Gymnothorax javanicus, assembly GCA_029692085.1. Taxonomy (NCBI): domain Eukaryota; kingdom Metazoa; phylum Chordata; class Actinopteri; order Anguilliformes; family Muraenidae; genus Gymnothorax; species Gymnothorax javanicus. The sequence continues at coordinate 8,282 of JAFJMP010000309.1, read as the reverse complement.
GTGTTTGTCACATTGCTAAGAAATGCCCGCAGGTGAAAAGGGGCCCTGATTCCACTACGTCTAGTCCCTCTGTTGTACAGGAAAACTTGCACCCTCGGTTGTAATGAGCCAAACAACTCGAGGGGAAACTACTGGCTCACCAAAAGAGAAATCTGACAGAAGTAAAATCTTAGAGCGTGCCGTTGGCGAGTGCAAAACTGTTGAAGTGAAACTCAGGGGTGTTGCAGTATCATGTCTACTTGATACTGGTAGCATGGTCAGTACTATTTCAGAGAGCTTCTTCAGAGAACACTTGTCAGAAAAAGGGGACATTCTTCCTGCATTTGAGTGGTTAAAAATCACTGCTGCTAATGGGTTAGACTTGCCTTACGTAGGCTACATGGAGCTTGAGGTGGAGGTCATGGGTTTGACTATCCCAGAGCGAGGTTTCTTGATAGTGAAAGATTCTGCTCATTCTTCCTCTGTTCCAGGCCTCATTGGCATGAACGTTGTCAAAAAATGCAAAGAGTTAGTACACACTGAATTTGACACCACCCTGCAGGGTAAACTTGACTCACACTGGAGAGAGGCTTTTCATAGTCTTCAGGTTGCAAATGAAACTGACAGGCTCTCTTTTGCTCGAGTAGCTGGTAAGGATGTAGTTCATGTACCTGCTTCCTCTACTGCTACAGTTATTGCAAGGGGACTTAGGACTGTGAGCGAAGACGGCCCTTTACTGTTGCTGGAGCCTATAAGTGTACCGTTGCCAGGAGGTTTGGTGGTTGTGCCTACTTTAGTTTCATCTGAGAGTCACATGTTCCCAGTACAAGTCATGAATATGTCTGATGAAGATATTTGGCTAGGGTCAGGGACCAGATTGGGTGTATTGACTCACATAGACAGTGTGAAAAGTTATGAGGGTTGTGAAGTACAGTTCCAGAGAATCTCAGCAGATACTGAAGAAGTGACTATTGACAAATGCCGTGACATGTCCACAGATGTACAGTCCATTCTGGACCAGCTTAATGTAAATGGTAGCCCAGAACAGCAGGCCCAGCTGGCTCTGCTGTTAGAGAAATACTCTTATGTATTTGCAATCGAAGATGAAGACCTAGGTTACACTGACAAAGTGCAACATGAGATCCATCTCACAGACGGCATACCTGTGACGCAGCCATACAGGCGAATCCCACCCACACAGTACAGTGAAGTCAGAGAACACATTGGCAAACTTTTGAAAAAGGGAGTCATCCAAGAGAGCTCCAGTGCATATGCTTCACCCATAGTGCTTGTGAGGAAGGTAGACGGGACTCTGAGGCTATGTGTCGATTTTAGAAAACTCAATGCAAAGACGAGACGGGATGCATTTCCGCTCCCAAGGATTGATGAGAGTTTTGATGCTCTACGAGGGGCAAAGTTCTTTTCAACCATAGATCTGGCGAGCGGCTACCACCAGGTGGCCATGCATGAGAGAGACAGAACTCAGACAGCATTCACCACTCCGTTTGGCTTATATGAGTATGTGAGGATGCCTTTCGGTGTATGTAACGGACCAGCTACATTTCAGCGACTTATGCAAGTCACTATGAGCGATCTCATTTTCCAGATACTCCTGGTTTATCTGGATGATATCTTGGTTTTTTCAGAGACATTTGAGCAGCATCTGGAGAGACCTGAGACTGTTCTTAAGAGGCTGGCTGACATGGGTCTAAAGGTGAAGTTGCAGAAGTGTGCTTTCCTTCAGCAGTCAGTGAAGTTTTTGGGGCATCAGGTGTCAGCAGAAGGGGTGGGAACTGACCCCTCGAAGGTCTCTGCTGTTAAAAACTGGAAGGTTCCAACCACTGTCAAAGAGCTACAGTCATTTTTAGGTTTCTGTAGCTACTACAGGAGATTCATTCCAGGTTTCTCACAGATTGCCGAGCCATTGCATGACCTCATCAACAAATGTTCGGGTGTGAAGAAAACAGGGAGGGGAGGTCACCTGTTTGGTGCTTTGTGGACAACAGAGTGTGACTCTTCTTTTGAACAGCTAAAAGAAAAGCTGACCTCTGCTCCCATTCTGGGATTTGCTGATTTTACTCAACCCTTCATACTTGAAACAGATGCCAGTCAGCATGGATTAGGCGCTGTTTTGTGTCAGCAGCTAGGTGACAAGAAAGCAGTCATAGCCCTCGCTAGCCGCACTTAGACTACGCCAGGCAGAGAAAAAATGACCGTAACCATAGTAGTATGAAATTAGAGTTACTAGCCTTAAAATGGGCCATTGCTGAAAAATTCAGGGGGTACTTGCTTGGTTCAAAGTTTGCTGTCCTGACTGATGATAACCCTCTCTGACACCTCCAGACAGCTAAGCTAGGTGCCATAGAGCAGAGGTGGGTAGCACAACTGTCTGTCTTTGATTTTGAGGTTAAGTACCATCCTGGTTGTAGCAATGCTGCAGCCGATGCCCTTTCTAGGCAGGAGTTTGCAGGAGAGCCTGAAACAGATCCTGATGCAGATTTTGACAATTGCATTGCAGTTTGTAACCTGATTGGGCAGGGGACAGTCCTGGATCCTGGTCTTGTCAGTAAAGGTCTTGAGTGTTGTAAGGTGAGACAAATCCGTGCTCTAGAGACAGGTTCTGGTGATTCAAGTGTGGGGCAAGGTAACACCCCCACAATGCCAGGTTACACTAGAGAGGAGCTGGTAGGTTTTCAGAGCAGTGAACCCACCCTAAAAACCCTCAGAACATTTTGGGATCGGGGAAGAAGGCCAAGTCCTAGAGAGAGAGCAGCCCTGTCTAGCCAAGTGAAACGACTGCTAAAACAATGGAGCTGCATACGGCAAAGGGAAGGGCTACTGTACAGAGTTGTCAAAGACCCACGTCATGGTGAGGTGTGGCAGTTACTCGTGCCTTGTTGCCTTAGGAGACAAGTCCTAGAAAATGTGCACAACAACATGGGACATCCAGGCATAGAACGCACTGTAAACCTGCTACGAGAGAGATGTTTCTGGGTAGGGTTGTGTGAGGATGTTGAAAACTGGGTTAAAAACTGTGAGCGGTGCATTTTGACCAGGATGCCTCAGCCAAAGATCCATGCCCCAGTTAAAGCATTCCTGGCCTCCCGGCCTCTGGAAGTGGTAGCTGTTGATTTTACGGTGTTAAAGCCAGCTTCAGATGGACGTGAAAATGTCCTTGTTTTAACTGATATTTTCACTAAGTTCACACAAGCATATCCTACTAAAGACCAGAAGGCAGACACTACAGCTAAAGTTTTGCTCAGGGAGTGGTTCATGAAATATGGAGTCCCTGAGCGACTTCATTCTGACCAAGGCAGAAATTTTGAGAGTGATGTTGTAGCAGAACTGTGCAGGTTATATGGGGTTAAAAAGACACGGACAACCCCTTATAGGCCACAAGGAAATGCTCAGTGTGAGAGATACAATCGGACGCTGCATGATTTGTTGAGGACACTTCCTCCGGAGAAAAAAAAAGCTGGCCAGATTATCTTCCTGAACTAGTGTACGCCTACAATGTCACCCCCTCATTCCTCCACAGGGTACTCACCCTATTATCTGCTTTTGGGGTACAGCTGCATCTCCCAGTGGATGCATTGTTAGACGTGAATGTGTGTCAGACAGGGGCGCAGGACTGGTTGGCTGTTCATCAGGAGAGGCTCAGGCAGGCTCATGAGAGGGCCAGAGAGTACTCAGAGCAAAAAGCAGCTGAGAGAATAGCACTTCAAAATGAGAAGATGTATTGTCCTCCAGTCGACGTTGGCCAGTTGGTGTTCCTGCGTCACAGACCTTTGGGTAGACATAAGATTCAAGACGCATGGAGTCCAACAGTGTATAAGGTAGTTGATATCCAGGGAACCACACACACAGTTGAACCTTTTGAAGGGGGTCCTATTAAGAGAGTTCATAGGTCAGAGTTGCGACCTTGTGCAAAACCTGTTCCCAAACCCAGAACTAAAACCAGGGTACAGACTGTTACACAGTCGGTAGCTGAGGAAATGCCAGAGTTACCAGGTCCTGATTTTGTTGTCATTGAGGAAGTCTCTTCCCCCCAGAACATGCAAACAGCTAGCCTACCACAAGTACTGGACAGGGTTAGTTTGCCTGCGAGAGTACCTGTAGATCAGTATGGCAGAGAACGATCTGAGGAAAGCGTTAGAGATGCGAGAAATTGTGACCCAGAAACAGAATGTGTAACCCATGATGGGCATCCAGAGGTAAATTACAATGACTTGCACACCACAGCAAACAGGGACGGGCACCACGAACAGATATTGCTAGAGGAGCAAGAAGTAAAGTTACTGCGCATACACCTGCAGTCAGGAGGAGCAAGCGAGCAACTGCAGGGCTCATCCAAACCCCTTCCACTTGCCAAAATCAGCCTGTAATGCTGTTGCAGTTAGCACAGACATGGTCTCCCAGGTCTTGACAAGTCTGGGTGCAGCTCTCTTTGAGAAGGCATGACAGGGAGCATTTGACTCTGTTCATGTTTTGTAGTCACCGCGGACGTTGACTATTTGCAGGGGAGTATGTAGCCGGGTGGTAAATGAGGTATAATTTTCCACACTATAGCTTTCAAGTTAGTAAAAGGTAAGATTAGTATAATTAAAATAGTTAAATAACTTAACTAGGGTTTTCTTTGTTATTTTCTTTTGAGTGTAAAAATCCTATTTAGTTGAAGGGATTAAGTAGATTGTAAGTGCGCTGGCACAGGTTTACCTGTTGTTGCAGATTTTGGTCACAAGACAGCAGTATTGAGTAGTGTAGCTTTGACCTCGCATTGCGATCTTGTTTTATGGTTTTGCGTGAGTGCTACTTGGAGATATGCAGAGAAGATGGTGCTGAGATCCTGTCGTGTAAAGTAGTAGATAAATAGACATATATCCTGAAAATATCTATGTAAACACTTGTAAAAAATACACTGCTCAAAAAAATAAAGGGAACACTAAAATAACACATCCTAGATCTGAATGAATGAAATATTCTTATTAAATACTTTGTTCTTTACATAGTTGAATGTGCTGACAACAAAATCACACAAAAATTATCAATGGAAATCAAATTTATTAACCCATGGAGGTCTGGATTTGGAGTCACACTCAAAATTAAAGTGGAAAAACACACTACAGGCTGATCCAACTTTGATGTAATGTCCTTAAAACAAGTCAAAATGAGGCTCAGTAGTGTTTGTGGTCTCCATGTGCCTGTATGACCTCCCTACAATGCCTGGGCATGCTCCTGATGAGGTGGCGGATGGTCTCCAGAGGGATCTCCTCCCAGACCTGGACTAAAGCATCCGCCAACTCCTGGACAGTCTGTGGTGCAACGTGGCGTTGGTGGATGGAGCGAGACATGATGTCCCAGATGTGCTCAATTGGATTCAGGTCTGGGGAATGGGCGGGCCAGTCCAAAGCATCAATGCCTTCATCTTGCAGGAACTGCTGACACACTCCAGCCACATGAGGTCTAGCATTGTCTTGCATTAGGAGGAACCCAGGGCCAACCGCACCAGCATATGGTCTCACAAAGGGGTCTGAGGATCTCATCTCGGTACCCTAATGGCAGTCAGGCTACCTCTGGCGAGCACATGGAGGGCTGTGCGGCCCCCCCAAAAAATGCCACCCCACACCATTACTGACCCACTGCCAAACCGGTCATGCTGGAGGATGTTGCAGGGAGCAGAGCGTTCTCCACGGGCGTCTCCAGACTCTATTACGCCTGTCACATGTGCTCAGTGTGACCCTGCTTTCATCTGTAGAAGAGCACCTGGCGCCAGTGGCTTAATTTTAATCTTGGTGTTCTCTGGCAAATGCCAAACGTCCTGCACGGTGTTGGGCTGTAAGCACAACCCCCACCTGTGGACGTCGGGCCCCTCATACCATCCTCATGGAGTCGGTTTCTGACCGTTTGAGCAGACACATGCACATTTGTGGCCTGCTGGAGGTCATTTTGCGGGCTCTGGCAGTGCTCCTCCTGTTCCTCCTTGCACAAAGGCAGAGGTAGCGGTCCTGCTGCTGGGTTGTTGCCCTCCCACGGCCTCCTCCCGTCTCTGATGTACTGGCCTGTCTCCTGGTAGCGCCTCCATGCTCTGGACACTACGCTGACAGACACAGCAAACCTTCTTGCCACAGCTCACATTGATGTGCCATCCTGGATGAGCTGCACTACCTGAGCCACTTGCGTGGGTTGTAGAGTCCGTCTCATGCTACCACTAGAGTGAAAGCACCGCCAGCATTCAAAAGTGATCAAAACATCAGCCAGAAAGCAGAGGAACTGAGAAGTGGTCTGTGGTCACCACCTGCAGAACCACTCCTTTATTGGGGGTGTCTTGCTAATTGCCTTTAATTTCCACCTTTTGTCTATTCCATTTGCACAACAGCATGTGAAATTGATTGTCAATCAGTGTTGCTTCCTAAGTGGACAGTTTGATTTCACAGAAGTGTGATTAACTTGGAGTTACATTGTGTTGTTTAAGTGTTCCCTTTATTTTTTTGAGCAGTGTGCATTATTTCTTGATATTGTAACAGGATGGCACTAGTTTAGGCACTACTGGAGTGTGGGTCCAGACGTTTTCAGCAGCCGTCGTTCGCCCACTGTGTTCTCATGTGCATGGTAAGGTTAGCATGCTAAAGCCACGAGGCAGTTAACTTTGTTACTAGAGAAATGTGCCGGTTTTAAATGATTTGTAAATTCTGTCTGAAGGTTACGGAGGGCGTCTGAAATAGTGCCGTTTTCCAAGAAGTCCCGCGTGCGTTTCGGTGGAACTTGTTGAATGTAAGTGTGCTGTAAAAAATGCATTGTACATTCACCGGTCAATTTAGTGAGTCTATGGTTGCTGATAATGGTGTAAAATATGTATTTCACATGAGATATGTTGTATTTTATGTCATTAGCCATAGCCCACTGCCGTATTTTATTTTTTAATTTTATTTTATTTACTACTTTCCTTTTTTTAATTCGTGTAAGACTGCCATAAATTGTTGCAAGAGCAAGCTGTGTGCTCTGAAGGACTGATACACTCTGTTTTATAAGCTGAAATTGTGGCCAGTAATAAATTTAAGCTACAAGAACCCCAGACGTAAATGCGTCCTGTGTGGCATCCAATTCTACATTATTTTTATTCGACAATACAAACACAATGGTTTCTTTCAAACTTTCAACATCAAACAACAACCATCTTTACCGTCAGCCAGTGCCCTGGGTCAACATTGCAAGGTTGTTAACTTTTCAACATGCTGGTATTAGAGGTTTACTTTTGACTGCACGAAAGGTACTTAAAATAAAAGCGGTTTATATGCAGCACTATTACTGTATCTCTACCTGTTTCTCCATATGATTATTTCACAGTTGTGGTGTAAAACATGATCCTAAGCTTATCACTAGTGCAAACCATCTCCAGCTCCTGGTAGCTCTGTTAAATTAAAGAATTGAGATTTAAAAAAAGAAACAGCTTTCATATATGTGTGGCTGGAGGGTCAGAAATTAAACTGAATTAAAAATAAACAAATAAAAACAAATACAAAATACATACTCACTGTAAAAGAAAAAAAAATAACTAAGACCAAATAAAGTAGTGCAATCAAACGAACAAAAACAATGGCAACAGTGGTTCAGATATCTACCAGATCTCAAACTAAACTAACAAGTGAGGTTTTTTGCCAGGAACACTAGCCTGTCAACATTTTCCGGCTTCAGTGTTGCCCTGCTGCATGTGACAATATTGCCGCCTGTGCTAAATGCACACTCAGAGGGAGAGCTTGTAGCTGGGATACTCAAGTATTTCTTAGCCAAGTGGCTAATCCATGGAAACTGGGTACAGTGGAGACGCCATCATTCCAGAGGATTCGACGCACTGTCAGCTTCACCATCAGCAGGTAGCCATCTAGCTCAGACTCTGGACCCTGCTTTGGTCAGGCACCACAGACACTGCCATGTTTTTTGAATAAACTGGCCAGGCTGTGCTTGGGTTTCTTTGCTTGCGTAGCGGTGCCTGGAAGAGTAGCTTCTCTGTCTGTCGGACGCACTGTGGGAGAAGCTGGGGGGGCAGAGGCAGTGGCTGTCGGCTCTTCCAAGGACTCGATCTCAGCTGCTGCTCTCTTCTTCACCTCCTCCAGCTTCTCATCAGTCAAGTAGGAGGCTTTAAATCTCAGGTCCAGAAACTTTGCCGTGGTCAGCAGCTCATCAGTCGCTGGATCACTGTATTTTTCATTCCAGTAATCAAGACCTTCTCCTTGATATCCTCGCTGAGCCCTGCTTTTTCCTCTTTTGGCTTCAAGATATCTGAATTTAGTAGCTGGAGGACTGGC
>JAFJMP010000308.1:0-13900 GCA_029692085.1 Gymnothorax javanicus | reverse complement strand
GATGCTCATGTAAAGCTGCGTAAGGTGATGTGTTTTGGGACGGGATCCTATGTATAGTAAAATGCCTGAAGATGGGGGTTTTTGGGACAGAGTACACTGATGCTCTGTATTTAATGACAGGAGCTACACTGATGCTCATAGTAAAATGCTGCTGTAAGAGTGATGCTGTATTTAAGGATAGGAGTGACACTGATGCTTATAGTAAAATGCTGCTGTAAGAGTGATGCTGTGTTTAAGGACAGCAGCGACCCTGATGCTCATAGTAAAATGCTGCTGTACGAGTGATGCTGTATTTAAGGACGGGAGTGACACTGATGCTCATAGTAAAATGCTGCTGTAAGACTGATGCTGTATTTAATGACAGGTGCTACACTGATGCTCATAGTAAAATGCTGCTGTAAGAGTGATGCTGTATTTAAGGTCCGGTGCTACACTGATGCTCATAGTAAAATGCTGCTGTGAGAGTGATGCTGTATTTTCGGACAGGAGCTACACTGATGCTCATCGTAAAATGCTGCTGTAAGAGTGATGCAGTATTTAAGGACAGGAGCTACACTGATGCTCATAGTAAAATGCTGCTGTAAGAGTGAAGCTGTATTTAAGGACAGGAGCTACACTGATGCTCATAGTAAAATGCAGCTGTAAGAGTTATGCTGTATTTAAGGACAGGAGCTACACTGATGCTCATAGTAAAATGCTGCTGTAAGAGTGATGCTGTATTTAAGGACAGGAGCTACACTGATGCTCATAGTAAAATGCTGCTGTAAGAGTGATGGAGTATTTAAGGACAGGAGCTACACTGATCCTCATAGTAAAATGCTGCTGTAAGAGTGATGCTGTATTTAAGGACAGGAGCTACACTGATGCTCATAGTAAAATGCTGCTGTAAGAGTGATGGAGTATTTAAGGACAGGAGCTACACTGATGCTCATAGTAAAATGCTGCTGTAAGAGTGATGCTGTATTTAAGGACAGGAGCTACACTGATGCTCATAGTAAAATGCTGCTGTAAGAGTGATGCTGTATTTAAGGACAGGAGCTACACTGATGCTCATAGTAAAATGCTGCTGTAAGAGTGATGCTGTATTTAAGGACAGGAGCTACACTGATGCTCATAGTAAAATGCTGCTGTAAGAGTGATGCTGTATTTAAGGACAGGAGCTACACTGATGCTCATAGTAAAATGCTGCTGTAAGAGTGATGCTGTATTTATGGACAGGAGCTACACTGATGCTCATAGTAAAATGCTGCTGTAAGAGTGATGCTGTATTTAAGGACAGGAGCTACACTGATGCTCATAGTAAAATGCTGCTGTAAGAGTGATGCTGTATTTAAGACAGGAGCTACACTGATGCTCATAGTAAAATGCTGCTGTAAGAGTGATGCTGTATTTAGGACAGGAGCTACACTGATGCTCATAGTAAAATGCTGCTGTAAGAGTGATGCTGTATTTAAGGACAGGAGCTACACTGATGCTCATAGTAAAATGCTGCTGTAAGAGTGATGCTGTATTTAAGGACAGGAGCTACACTGATGCTCATAGTAAAATGCTGCTGTAAGAGTGATGCTGTATTTAAGGACAGGAGCTACACTGATGCTCATAGTAAAATGCTGCTGTAAGAGTGATGCTGTATTTAAGGACAGGAGCCACACTGATGCTCATAGTAAAATGCTGCTGTAAGAGTGATGCTGTATTTAAGGACAGGAGCTACACTGATGCTCATAGTAAAATGCTGCTGTAAGAGTGATGCTGTATTTAAGGACAGGAGCTACACTGATGCTCATAGTAAAATGCTGCTGTAAGAGTGATGCTGTATTTAAGGACAGGAGCTACACTGATGCTCATAGTAAAATGCTGCTGTAAGAGTGATGCTGTATTTAAGGACAGGAGCTACACTGATGCTCATAGTAAAATGCTGCTGTAAGAGTGATGGAGTATTTAAGGACAGGAGCTACACTGATGCTCATAGTAAAATGCTGCTGTAAGAGTGATGCTGTATTTAAGGACAGGAGCTACACTGATGCTCATAGTAAAATGCTGCTGTAAGAGTGATGCTGTATTTAAGGACAGGAGCTACACTGATGCTCATAGTAAAATGCTGCTGTAAGAGTGATGCTGTATTTAAGGACAGGAGCTACACTGATGCTCATAGTAAAATGCTGCTGTAAGAGTGATGCTGTATTTAAGGACAGGAGCTACACTGATGCTCATAGTAAAATGCTGCTGTAAGAGTGATGCTGTATTTAAGGACAGGAGCTACACTGATGCTCATAGTAAAATGCTGCTGTAAGAGTGATGCTGTATTTAAGGACAGGAGCTACACTGATGCTCATAGTAAAATGCTGCTGTAAGAGTGATGCTGTATTTAAGGACAGGAGCTACACTGATGCTCATAGTAAAATGCTGCTGTAAGAGTGATGCTGTATTTAAGGACAGGAGCTACACTGATGCTCATAGTAAAATGCTGCTGTAAGAGTGATGCTGTATTTAAGGACAGGAGCTACACTGATGCTCATAGTAAAATGCTGCTGTAAGAGTGATGCTGTATTTAAGGACAGGAGCTACACTGATGCTCATAGTAAAATGCTGCTGTAAGAGTGATGCTGTATTTAAGGACAGGAGCTACACTGATGCTCATAGTAAAATGCTGCTGTAAGAGTGATGCTGTATTTAAGGACAGGAGCTACACTGATGCTCATAGTAAAATGCTGCTGTAAGAGTGATGCTGTATTTAAGGACAGGAGCTACACTGATGCTCATAGTAAAATGCTGCTGTAAGAGTGATGCTGTATTTAAGGACAGGAGCTACACTGATGCTCATAGTAAAATGCTGCTGTAAGAGTGATGCTGTATTTAAGGACAGGAGCTACACTGATGCTCATAGTAAAATGCTGCTGTAAGAGTGATGCTGTATTTAAGACAGGAGCTACACTGATGCTCATAGTAAAATGCTGCTGTAAGAGTGATGCTGTATTTAAGGACAGGAGCTACACTGATGCTCATAGTAAAATGCTGCTGTAAGAGTGATGATGCTATATTTAAGGACAGGAGCTACACTGATGCTCATAGTAAAATGCTGCTGTAAGAGTGATGCTGTATTTAAGACAGGAGCTACACTGATGCTCATAGTAAAATGCTGCTGTAAGAGTGATGCTGTATTTAAGGACAGGAGCTACACTGATGCTCACTGATGCTGCATAGTAAAATGCTGCTCATAGTAAAATGAGCTGATGATGCTGTATTTAACAGGAGCTACACTGATGCTCATAGTAAAATGCTGCTGTAAGAGTGATGCTGTATTTAAGGACAGGAGCTACACTGATGCTCATAGTAAAATGCTGCTGCTGCTGGAGCTACACTGATGCTCATAGTAAAATGCTGCTGTAAGAGTGATGCTGTATTTAGGACAGGAGCTACACTGATGCTCATAGTAAAATGCAACTGTAAGAGTGATGGAGCTAGCTACACTGATGCTCATAGTAAAATGCTGCTGTAAGAAGTGATGCTGTACAAGCTACACTGATGCCTCAAAGTAAAATGCTGCTGTAAGAGTGATGCTGTATTTAAGGACAGGAGCTACACTGATGCTCATAGTAAAATGCTGCTGTAAGAGTGATGCTGTATTTAAGGACAGGAGCTACACTGATGCTCATAGTAAAATGCTGCTGTTAGAGTGATGCTGTATTTAAGGACAGGAGCTACACTGATGCTCATAGTAAAATGCTGCTGTAAGAGTGATGCTGTATTTAAGGACAGGAGCTACACTGATGCTCATAGTAAAATGCTGCTGTAAGAGTGATGCTGTATTTAAGGACAGGAGCTACACTGATGCTCATAGTAAAATGCTGCTGTAAGAGTGATGCTGTATTTAAGGACAGGAGCTACACTGATGCTCATAGTAAAATGCTGCTGTAAGAGTGATGCTGTATTTAAGGACAGGAGCTACACTGATGCTCATAGTAAAATGCTGCTGTAAGAGTGATGCTGTATTTAAGGACAGGAGCTACACTGATGCTCATAGTAAAATGCTGCTGTAAGAGTGATGCTGTATTTAAGGACAGGAGCTACACTGATGCTCATAGTAAAAAATGCTGCTGTAAGAGTGATGCTGTATTTAAGGACAGGAGCTACACTGATGCTCATAGTAAAATGCTGCTGTAAGAGTGATGCTGTATTTAAGGACAGGAGCTACACTGATGCTCATAGTAAAATGCTGCTGTAAGAGTGATGCTGTATTTAAGGACAGGAGCTACACTGATGCTCATAGTAAAATGCTGCTGTAAGAGTGATGCTGTATTTAAGGACAGGAGCTACACTGATGCTCATAGTAAAATGCTGCTGTAAGAGTGATGCTGTATTTAAGGACAGGAGCTACACTGATGCTCATAGTAAAATGCTGCTGTAAGAGTGATGCTGTATTTAAGGACAGGAGCTACACTGATGCTCATAGTAAAATGCTGCTGTAAGAGTGATGCTGTATTTAAGGACAGGAGCTACACTGATGCTCATAGTAAAATGCTGCTGTAAGAGTGATGCTGTATTTAAGGACAGGAGCTACACTGATGCTCATAGTAAAATGCTGCTGTAAGAGTGATGCTGTATTTAAGGACAGGAGCTACACTGATGCTCATAGTAAAATGCTGCTGTAAGAGTGATGCTGTATTTAAGGACAGGAGCTACACTGATGCTCATAGTAAAATGCTGCTGTAAGAGTGATGCTGTATTTAAGGACAGGAGCTACACTGATGCTCATAGTAAAATGCTGCTGTAAGAGTGATGCTGTATTTAAGGACAGGAGCTACACTGATGCTCATAGTAAAATGCTGCTGTAAGAGTGATGCTGTATTTAAGGACAGGAGCTACACTGATGCTCATAGTAAAATGCTGCTGTAAGAGTGATGCTGTATTTAAGGACAGGAGCTACACTGATGCTCATAGTAAAATGCTGCTGTAAGAGTGATGCTGTATTTAAGGACAGGAGCTACACTGATGCTCATAGTAAAATGCTGCTGTAAGAGTGATGCTGTATTTAAGGACAGGAGCTACACTGATGCTCATAGTAAAATGCTGCTGTAAGAGTGATGCTGTATTTAAGGACAGGAGCTACACTGATGCTCATAGTAAAATGCTGCTGTAAGAGTGATGCTGTATTTAAGAACAGGAGCTACACTGATGCTCATAGTAAAATGCTGCTGTAAGAGTGATGCTGTATTTAAGGACAGGAGCTACACTGATGCTCATAGTAAAATGCTGCTGTAAGAGTGATGCTGTATTTAAGGACAGGAGCTACACTGATGCTCATAGTAAAATGCTGCTGTAAGAGTGATGGAGTATTTAAGGACAGGAGCTACACTGATGCTCATAGTAAAATGCTGCTGTAAGAGTGATGCTGTATTTAAGGACAGGAGCTACACTGATGCTCATAGTAAAATGCTGCTGTAAGAGTGATGCTGTATTTAAGGACAGGAGCTACACTGATGCTCATAGTAAAATGCTGCTGTAAGAGTGATGCTGTATTTAAGGACAGGAGCTACACTGATGCTCATAGTAAAAATGCTGCTGTAAGAGTGATGCTGTATTTAAGGACAGGAGCTACACTGATGCTCATAGTAAAATGCTGCTGTAAGAGTGATGCTGTATTTAAGGACAGGAGCTACACTGATGCTCATAGTAAAATGCTGCTGTAAGAGTGATGCTGTATTTAAGGACAGGAGCTACACTGATGCTCATAGTAAAATGCTGCTGTAAGAGTGATGCTGTATTTAAGGACAGGAGCTACACTGATGCTCATAGTAAAATGCTGCTGTAAGAGTGATGCAGTATTTAAGGACAGGAGCTACACTGATGCTCATAGTAAAATGCTGCTGTAAGAGTGATGCTGTATTTAAGGACAGGAGCTACACTGATGCTCATAGTAAAATGCTGCTGTAAGAGTGATGCTGTATTTAAGGACAGGAGCTACACTGATGCTCATAGTAAAATGCTGCTGTAAGAGTGATGCTGTATTTAAGGACAGGAGCTACACTGATGCTCATAGTAAAATGCTGCTGTAAGAGTGATGCTGTATTTAAGGACAGGAGCTACACTGATGCTCATAGTAAAATGCTGCTGTAAGAGTGATGCTGTATTTAAGGACAGGAGCTACACTGATGCTCATAGTAAAATGCTGCTGTAAGAGTGATGCTGTATTTAAGGACAGGAGCTACACTGATGCTCATAGTAAAATGCTGCTGTAAGAGTGATGCTGTATTTAAGACAGGAGCTACACTGATGCTCATAGTAAAAATGCTGCTGTAAGAGTGATGCTGTATTTAAGGACAGGAGCTACACTGATGCTCATAGTAAAATGCTGCTGTAAGAGTGATGCTGTATTTAAGGACAGGAGCTACACTGATGCTCATAGTAAAATGCTGCTGTAAGAGTGATGCTGTATTTAAGGACAGGAGCTACACTGATGCTCATAGTAAAATGCTGCTGTAAGAGTGATGCTGTATTTAAGGACAGGAGCTACACTGATGCTCATAGTAAAATGCTGCTGTAAGAGTGATGCTGTATTTAAGGACAGGAGCTACACTGATGCTCATAGTAAAATGCTGCTGTAAGAGTGATGCTGTATTTAAGGACAGGAGCTACACTGATGCTCATAGTAAAATGCTGCTGTAAGAGTGATGCTGTATTTAAGACAGGAGCTACACTGACGCTCATAGTAAAATGCTGCTGTAAGAGTGATGCTGTATTTAAGGACAGGAGCTACACTGATGCTCATAGTAAAATGCTGCTGTAAGAGTGATGCTGTATTTAAGGACAGGAGCTACACTGATGCTCATAGTAAAATGCTGCTGTAAGAGTGATGCTGTATTTAAGGACAGGAGCTACACTGATGCTCATAGTAAAATGCTGCTGTAAGAGTGATGCTGTATTTAAGAACAGGAGCTACACTGATGCTCATAGTAAAATGCTGCTGTAAGAGTGATGCTGTATTTAAGGACAGGAGCTACACTGATGCTCATAGTAAAATGCTGCTGTAAGAGTGATGCTGTATTTAAGGACAGGAGCTACACTGATGCTCATAGTAAAATGCTGCTGTAAGAGTGATGCTGTATTTAAGGACAGGAGCTACACTGATGCTCATAGTAAAATGCTGCTGTAAGAGTGATGCTGTATTTAAGGACAGGAGCTACACTGATGCTCATAGTAAAATGCTGCTGTAAGAGTGATGCTGTATTTAAGGACAGGAGCTACACTGATGCTCATAGTAAAATGCTGCTGTAAGAGTGATGCTGTATTTAAGGACAGGAGCTACACTGATGCTCATAGTAAAATGCTGCTGTAAGAGTGATGCTGTATTTAAGGACAGGAGCTACACTGATGCTCATAGTAAAAATGCTGCTGTAAGAGTGATGCTGTATTTAAGGACAGGAGCTACACTGATGCTCATAGTAAAAAATGCTGCTGTAAGAGTGATGCTGTATTTAAGGACAGGAGCTACACTGATGCTCATAGTAAAATGCTGCTGTAAGAGTGATGCTGTATTTAAGGACAGGAGCTACACTGATGCTCATAGTAAAATGCTGCTGTAAGAGTGATGCTGTATTTAAGGACAGGAGCTACACTGATGCTCATAGTAAAATGCTGCTGTAAGAGTGATGCTGTATTTAAGGACAGGAGCTACACTGATGCTCATAGTAAAATGCTGCTGTAAGAGTGATGCTGTATTTAAGGACAGGAGCTACACTGATGCTCATAGTAAAATGCTGCTGTAAGAGAGTGATGCAGTATTTAAGGACAGGAGCTACACTGATGCTCATAGTAAAATGCTGCTGTAAGAGTGATGCTGTATTTAAGGACAGGAGCTACACTGATGCTCATAGTAAAATGCTGCTGTAAGAGTGATGCTGTATTTAAGGACAGGAGCTACACTGATGCTCATAGTAAAATGCTGCTGTAAGAGTGATGCTGTATTTAAGGACAGGAGCTACACTGATGCTCATAGTAAAATGCTGCTGTAAGAGTGATGCTGTATTTAAGGACAGGAGCTACACTGATGCTCATAGTAAAATGCTGCTGTAAGAGTGATGCTGTATTTAAGACAGGAGCTACACTGATGCTCATAGTAAAATGCTGCTGTAAGAGTGATGCTGTATTTAAGGACAGGAGCTACACTGATGCTCATAGTAAAATGCTGCTGTAAGAGTGATGCTGTATTTAAGGACAGGAGCTACACTGATGCTCATAGTAAAATGCTGCTGTAAGAGTGATGCTGTATTTAAGGACAGGAGCTACACTGATGCTCATAGTAAAATGCTGCTTTAAGAGTGATGCTGTATTTTCGGACAGGAGCTACACTGATGCTCATAGTAAAATGCTGCTGTAAGAGTGATGGAGTATTTAAGGACAGGAGCTACACTGATGCTCATAGTAAAATGCTGCTGTAAGAGTGATGCTGTATTTAAGGACAGGAGCTACACTGATGCTCATAGTAAAATGCTGCTGTAAGAGTGATGCTGTATTTAAGGACAGGAGCTACACTGATGCTCATAGTAAAATGCTGCTGTAAGAGTGATGCTGTATTTAAGGACAGGAGCTACACTGATGCTCATAGTAAAATGCTGCTGTAAGAGTGATGCTGTATTTAAGGACAGGAGCTACACTGATGCTCATAGTAAAATGCTGCTGTAAGAGTGATGCTGTTTTTAAGGACAGGAGCTACACTGATGCTCATAGTAAAATGCTGCTGTAAGAGTGATGCTGTATTTAAGGACAGGAGCTACACTGATGCTCATAGTAAAATGCTGCTGTAAGAGTGATGCTGTATTTAAGGACAGGAGCTACACTGACGCTCATAGTAAAATGCTGCTGTAAGAGTGATGCTGTATTTAAGGACAGGAGCTACACTGATGCTCATAGTAAAATGCTGCTGTAAGAGTGATGCTGTATTTAAGGACAGGAGCTACACTGATGCTCATAGTAAAATGCTGCTGTAAGAGTGATGCTGTATTTAAGGACAGGAGCTACACTGATGCTCATAGTAAAATGCTGCTGTAAGAGTGATGCTGTATTTAAGGACAGGAGCTACACTGATGCTCATAGTAAAATGCTGCTGTAAGAGTGATGCTGTATTTAAGGACAGGAGCTACACTGATGCTCATAGTAAAATGCTGCTGTAAGAGTGATGCTGTATTTAAGGACAGGAGCTACACTGATGCTCATAGTAAAATGCTGCTGTAAGAGTGATGCTGTATTTAAGGACAGGAGCTACACTGATGCTCATAGTAAAATGCTGCTGTAAGAGTGATGCTGTATTTAAGGACAGGAGCTACACTGATGCTCATAGTAAAATGCTGCTGTAAGAGTGATGCTGTATTTAAGGACAGGAGCTACACTGATGCTCATAGTAAAATGCTGCTGTAAGAGTGATGCTGTATTTAAGGACAGGAGCTACACTGATGCTCATAGTAAAATGCTGCTGTAAGAGTGATGCTGTATTTAAGGACAGGAGCTACACTGATGCTCATAGTAAAATGCTGCTGTAAGAGTGATGCTGTATTTAAGAACAGGAGCTACACTGATGCTCATAGTAAAATGCTGCTGTAAGAGTGATGCTGTATTTAAGGACAGGAGCTACACTGATGCTCATAGTAAAATGCTGCTGTAAGAGTGATGCTGTATTTAAGGACAGGAGCTACACTGATGCTCATAGTAAAATGCTGCTGTAAGAGTGATGCTGTATTTAAGGACAGGAGCTACACTGATGCTCATAGTAAAATGCTGCTGTAAGAGTGATGCTGTGTTTTTGGACAGGAGCTACACTGATGCTCATAGTAAAATGCTGCTGTAAGAGTGATGCTGTATTTGAGGACAGGAGCTACACTGATGCTCATAGTAAAATGCTGCTGTAAGAGTGATGCTGTATTTAAGGACAGGAGCTACACTGATGCTCATAGTAAAATGCTGCTGTAAGAGTGATGCTGTATTTAAGGACAGGAGCTACACTGATGCTCATAGTAAAATGCTGCTGTAAGAGTGATGCTGTATTTAAGGACAGGAGCTACACTGATGCTCATAGTAAAATGCTGCTGTAAGAGTGATGCTGTATTTAAGGACAGGAGCTACACTGATGCTCATAGTAAAATGCTGCTGTAAGAGTGATGCTGTATTTAAGGACAGGAGCTACACTGATGCTCATAGTAAAATGCTGCTGTAAGAGTGATGCTGTATTTAAGGACAGGAGCTACACTGATGCTCATAGTAAAATGCTGCTGTAAGAGTGATGCTGTATTTAAGGACAGGAGCTACACTGATGCTCATAGTAAAATGCTGCTGTAAGAGTGATGCTGTATTTAAGGACAGGAGCTACACTGATGCTCATAGTAAAATGCTGCTGTAAGAGTGATGCTGTATTTAAGGACAGGAGCTACACTGATGCTCATAGTAAAATGCTGCTGTAAGAGTGATGCTGTATTTAAGGACAGGAGCTACACTGATGCTCATAGTAAAATGCTGCTGTAAGAGTGATGCTGTATTTAAGGACAGGAGCTACACTGATGCTCATAGTAAAATGCTGCTGTAAGAGTGATGCTGTATTTAAGGACAGGAGCTACACTGATGCTCATAGTAAAATGCTGCTGTAAGAGTGATGCTGTATTTAAGGACAGGAGCTACACTGATGCTCATAGTAAAAATGCTGCTGTAAGAGTGATGCTGTATTTAAGGACAGGAGCTACACTGATGCTCATAGTAAAATGCTGCTGTAAGAGTGATGCTGTATTTAAGGACAGGAGCTACACTGATGCTCATAGTAAAATGCTGCTGTAAGAGTGATGCTGTATTTAAGGACAGGAGCTACACTGATGCTCATAGTAAAATGCTGCTGTAAGAGTGATGCTGTATTTAAGGACAGGAGCCACACTGATGCTCATAGTAAAATGCTGCTGTAAGAGTGATGCTGTATTTAAGGACAGGAGCTACACTGATGCTCATAGTAAAATGCTGCTGTAAGAGTGATGCTGTATTTAAGGACAGGAGCTACACTGATGCTCATAGTAAAATGCTGCTGTAAGAGTGATGCTGTATTTAAGGACAGGAGCTACACTGATGCTCATAGTAAAATGCTGCTGTAAGAGTGATGCTGTATTTAAGGACAGGAGCTACACTGATGCTCATAGTAAAATGCTGCTGTAAGAGTGATGATGCTGTATTTAAGGACAGGAGCTACACTGATGCTCATAGTAAAATGCTGCTGTAAGAGTGATGCTGTATTTAAGACAGGAGCTACACTGATGCTCATAGTAAAATGCTGCTGTAAGAGTGATGCTGTATTTAAGGACATGCTGCTGTAAGAGTGATGCTGTATTTAAGACAGGAGCTACACTGATGCTCATAGTAAAATGCTGCTGTAAGAGTGATGCTGTATTTAAGGACAGGAGCTACACTGATGCTCATAGTAAAATGCTGCTGTAAGAGTGATGCTGTATTTAATGACAGGAGCTACACTGATGCTCATAGTAAAATGCTGCTGTAAGAGTGATGCTGTATTTAAGGACAGGAGCTACACTGATGCTCATAGTAAAATGCTGCTGTAAGAGTGATGCTGTATTTAAGGACAGGAGCTACACTGATGCTCATAGTAAAATGCTGCTGTAAGAGTGATGCTGTATTTAAGGACAGGAGCTACACTGATGCTCATAGTAAAATGCTGCTGTAAGAGTGATGCTGTATTTAAGGACAGGAGCTACACTGATGCTCATAGTAAAATGCTGCTGTAAGAGTGATGCTGTATTTAAGGACAGGAGCTACACTGATGCTCATAGTAAAATGCTGCTGTAAGAGTGATGCTGTATTTAAGGACAGGAGCTACACTGATGCTCATAGTAAAATGCTGCTGTAAGAGTGATGCTGTATTTAAGGACAGGAGCTACACTGATGCTCATAGTAAAATGCTGCTGTAAGAGTGATGCTGTATTTAAGGACAGGAGCTACACTGATGCTCATAGTAAAATGCTGCTGTAAGAGTGATGCTGTATTTAAGGACAGGAGCTACACTGATGCTCATAGTAAAATGCTGCTGTAAGAGTGATGCTGTATTTAAGGACAGGAGCTACACTGATGCTCATAGTAAAATGCTGCTGTAAGAGTGATGCTGTATTTAAGGACAGGAGCTACACTGATGCTCATAGTAAAATGCTGCTGTAAGAGTGATGCTGTATTTAAGGACAGGAGCTACACTGATGCTCATAGTAAAATGCTGCTGTAAGAGTAATGCTGTATTTAAGGACAGGAGCTACACTGATGCTCATAGTAAAATGCTGCTGTAAGAGTGATGCTGTATTTTTGTACAGGAACTACACTGATGCTCATAGTAAAATGCTGCTGTAAGAGTGATGCTGTATTTAAGGACAGGAGCTACACTGATGCTCATAGTAAAATGCTGCTGTAAGAGTGATGCTGTATTTAAGGACAGGAGCTACACTGATGCTCATAGTAAAATGCTGCTGTAAGAGTGATGCTGTATTTAAGGACAGGAGCTACACTGATGCTCATAGTAAAATGCTGCTGTAAGAGTGATGCTGTATTTAAGGACAGGAGCTACACTGATGCTCATAGTAAAATGCTGCTGTAAGAGTGATGCTGTATTTAAGACAGGAGCTACACTGATGCTCATAGTAAAATGCTGCTGTAAGAGTGATGCTGTATTTAAGGACAGGAGCTACACTGATGCTCATAGTAAAAATGCTGCTGTAAGAGTGATGCTGTATTTAAGGACAGGAGCTACACTGATGCTCATAGTAAAATGCTGCTGTAAGAGTGATGCTGTATTTAAGGACAGGAGCTACACTGATGCTCATAGTAAAATGCTGCTGTAAGAGTGATGCTGTATTTAAGGACAGGAGCTACACTGATGCTCATAGTAAAATGCTGCTGTAAGAGTGATGCTGTATTTAAGGACAGGAGCTACACTGATGCTCATAGTAAAATGCTGCTGTAAGAGTGATGCTGTATTTAAGGACAGGAGCTACACTGATGCTCATAGTAAAATGCTGCTGTAAGAGTGATGCTGTATTTAAGGACAGGAGCTACACTGATGCTCATAGTAAAATGCTGCTGTAAGAGTGATGCTGTATTTAAGGACAGGAGCTACACTGATGCTCATAGTAAAATGCTGCTGTAAGAGTGATGCTGTATTTAAGGACAGGAGCTACACTGATGCTCATAGTAAAATGCTGCTGTAAGAGTGATGCTGTATTTAAGGACAGGAGCTACACTGATGCTCATAGTAAAATGCTGCTGTAAGAGTGATGCTGTATTTAAGGACAGGAGCTACACTGATGCTCATAGTAAAATGCTGCTGTAAGAGTGATGCTGTATTTTAGGACAGGAGCTACACTGATGCTCATAGTAAAATGCTGCTGTAAGAGTGATGCTGTATTTAAGGACAGGAGCTACACTGATGCTCATAGTAAAATGCTGCTGTAAGAGTGATGCTGTATTTAAGGACAGGAGCTACACTGATGCTCATAGTAAAATGCTGCTGTAAGAGTGATGCTGTATTTAAGGACAGGAGCTACACTGATGCTCATAGTAAAATGCTGCTGTAAGAGTGATGCTGTATTTAAGGACAGGAGCTACACTGATGCTCATAGTAAAAAATGCTGCTGTAAGAGTGATGCTGTATTTAAGGACAGGAGCTACACTGATGCTCATAGTAAAAATGCTGCTGTAAGAGTGATGCTGTATTTAAGGACAGGAGCTACACTGATGCTCATAGTAAAATGCTGCTGTAAGAGTGATGCTGTATTTAAGGACAGGAGCTACACTGATGCTCATAGTAAAATGCTGCTGTAAGAGTGATGCTGTATTTAAGGACAGGAGCTACACTGATGCTCATAGTAAAATGCTGCTG
>JAFJMP010000307.1:0-14000 GCA_029692085.1 Gymnothorax javanicus | reverse complement strand
CGGAGCTAACTAGACACAGAAGACGATATAACACGTTATACCATCTTTAAAAAAATCGGTGATTCCAGCAAGCGCGGATGACTGTCAAGCGGACCGCATCAGCTATAATATACATGCAAAATCCGCATCAACGCGAACGCTTTGTCTGCTAACTATAAACGGGCAGTATGCAGCGAAAATATGCTGAATAATACAACGTAAATAGCAATCAAAGCAAAAATTTAATCGTAACATCACAACAGACAAATGTCATACAATGATGAAACACAATTATAAATGCAAACTAGCATACTGTTTTATGAAAATGCATTGCGATTATGGTTCGCAGGGCTCCGTGTCACAACATGGAGTTCCATGTAGCTAGCCAGCATGCTAGCTACATACTTATAACGAAATTACATACAGCACAAACGTTCAAAAATTTTTCTTTATGTTCATTTCGCAAAAATAATACAAAGATAACCTAAGCAGACAAAGAAAACAATATAATACAGGACAATCCAGGCTCCACAGACAGCAAACAAATAGGGCCTACGAGCCATGGCGGTCTCCATGTTAATAGGAAGAGCGACGAACAATGTGCTTGTCCCGTAGGCATGGTTTAGTTTTTCCGGGAAGCTAGCTAGCCACGTAATATTAGTAAAATTCATACATACTGCACAAGTGACCACAAAAACGCTTAGCTATGTCCAGTTAGGTATAATAATGCAATAAACAACAAAACACACAGACACAACAATACTCGATTTTATTTGAAATAATCCGTCACAGTATTGATAGCCTAAATCGCAGGCTAGCTAGCTAGCGAGATAACTAGCTTCCTGGTGCTAGCGATCTATTTACGTTTACGTGGAATAATATGCATTTAGAATGGGCTTTTATCGGCTAAGATGAAATATTCTGCTACAAAACAAATTGGCCGGTAAAAGCCCTTTTTAAACGCATAATATTTCACGTAAACATTCAGCACCCAGAGCCGTCTGACAGCGTAGCGTTACAGGGACTCGAGAACCGATGGATGATCTGCTCATTCTAAAATCAGATGACATGAATACTTGCTTCTGAAGGTAATGAAATCGATGTCAGACAGCATTATGCCTTCGAACTAAGGGTTCTGCTATGATGTTTTCTCCTCAGTAAATGTCCACATATCATTTTATGTCGATCAAAAAATATGATAGATTTGCGTTATCACTTGTCCATTTAGCCACTTTAAAGACAATCGCCTGGTTTGCCGGTGCTCACCCGACTGCCAACTTCCCTGGGTACACGTGGTAGATGTAAACATTCCGCAGCAAACAGTAGCTGACAGTTTGATGAAAACATATCCGCCAAAGATTGTATAATGTTGCGAGCTAAAGGGGGTGCGATTTTTTTAAGAAATCGGTCCTAAACGACAGATGCAATCTGCTTTCATCAAGGAAGACAATGAGAAGCGATTGCAGGTGAGTTTAGTGTGTTACGCTGGTGCGTTCACTTTTCATGGCGCAAAAGCAAGGGATGGATTGAAGCGAAGTCAGAAATAACGTTAATGTTTTAACAATCATTAACTTGTCCTTCGTTAACACACACAGGATCAACGTAAAACAATCAGGCGTGGGAAAATGTGAGCAAAAGTAAACAGCATGTCCGAATGTTTAAGAAGTGCTGTGCCTTCACCAGTTTTCCTGCTGAATAATTTTTTCGTGTGCCGTGCGGAATTTAACATTTCATACAATTTAGTGTTTTGTTGGCCTTTAGCTCATTTTTCACGCGGTAATTCTTCACAAACGCCGGAAAAACACTGTTGCTAATGAAAACAACGTGAGAGCCCGTCGTGAGAGTAACGCATTATTTACTTTAGCTTAAAATCTGTGCTGACACGAAAACTGAACAGTCAACCATGCTTGATTATTTTTATTTGATGATGACAATACCAGTAATATTCATAATATCATTATCGTCACAGAAACTTTAAAAACACTTTGCATTCCTGGGGAGGGTTCTGTATTATATTGATATCATAACACTATTTATTAATATTAATATAACTATTATATTATCATAATCAAAAATGATTATAATAATAATAGCACCAATGATAATTAAAACAAAAATCAAACATTTATAATACATACATACATAATCAAATTGTTCAAGTTTTGTGATTCATCATATCCACATGCTGTTCAAAGCAGTGAGATCTGGTCTTCCATTATTCATCTTAGTCAGTAGGGCGGCACGGTGGTCGGCCTCCCAGCAAGAAGGTTGTGGGTTTGAATCCGTCCGTGGCGTTTCTGGGTGGAGTTTACATGTTCACCCCTGTGCCCCGTGGGTTTCTCGAGGTGTTCTGGTTTCCTCCCACAGTCCAAATACATGCATATCAGGCTAATTGGAGACTCTAATATGCCCAAAGGTATGAGTGAGCATATGGTGTATACCCTGCGATGGACTGGCTACCTGTCCAGGGTATATTTCTGCCTCTCGCCCAAAAAAGATATGCTGGGATAGGAATACGGAGAAGAAAATGAATCTCTCATAGTATAAAAAATTCAAACCCAATTAAAATACTGAGACAAAATTACGATACAAAAACAAATAATAAGATAAAACAAAGTAGACTTGAAAAAAACAAACACTATGAATATACAAAATGATTTTTGCAATACAACCTACAAGTATATTATGCACTGGTGTGTTTAATTATACATCTTTATGCAAGTGCATCATAAATATTATCAATTCAAATTGTTCAAGTTTTATTATTAAGGAGATTAATATGCATCTCTATCACTTCACAAAATTCAAACCCAATGAAAATAATGAGAAACAAGATAGTAAAAATTTCATCATCATAGAGTAAAAATAACAATATAAGACAAAGTAGGCTCAAATAAATGAACATTCTGTATTTACAGGATATTATAAAGGCAATTGCAATGAGCAAAAAGATGAAGGAAGCAGCTCAGTAATTCGTACTGAGAGAGCAGTGCACGTCTTATTGGTCTTACAGAGAGTATGGGGGTAGAAGCTGTGGCTTTGGTAATTGGTCTTGGCTGCAATGTTCACATAGCCTGGCCTCCGACTGGACAGCTTCGTCAAGAAGAGGCCATGGTTTGGGTGACTGGGGTCCTCACCTCATATTGTGTAAGTCCATCAGGTTAGGCAATACAGCACCAAAAACTCGCTAGGCTGACTGCACCACCCTTTGAACCCTGTGCCTCTCAATTACTACGGCTGCTTTACAAGGTGGTGATGCTGCCAGTCCAGAAATTACTGTTACCAATAAAAAATTATAATAATAATAATAATTAGAAAGTAATAATACATCTTTTAGCAATGTCCATTCTACTATATTGATAAAAGCAAAAGAATGATAATAAATGTCGGACCTGTATCGTCCAGCACATCAAGTTGGACTTTTATGAACAATAGTTGTATTACAATCATATGCTGTGAATAATAACATGTCGATAATGATAGTGCATCAATAGCCATGTAAAACCAGTATATAGATAATAAACAAATATATACCTGAACCATTACTGACAACAATAAAGATCATCATCATCCAAATAACTTTTATTATGCTACATACCAATGATGTAGCTTGACAACTAAATTAACCCTTACCATACATATGCCCTGGTCACTTCGACCATGCAATGGACGGTCATCATAGTTTATCATACTTGCCTATCAGTAAAGAAGACACTTTGCACCTTATCATACAGCAGAGTGCAGGACAATGCAAAAAATAAAAATCACATTATACAGTGAATTGTGCTATCACATGCAAACTCAGAGTTTCTTTATAAACTCTCATTCTAGTTTTTATTTTTATTCTCTTTCTTCCCATTCTGTTAACACTAACTCCTCCAACAGTTTTCATACTACCCATACAACCTGCATACCAAATGATTCTACTATATGTGCAGATCGTTGCTATTCAAAATCATATCGATATTAATTATAGTTTATGAATTATTAGCAATTAAAAATGAAAAAATTCCCATTGACAATGAATGGAGCCCATTCATTTTCAATGGGAGCGAGACTTTCTTGCACAACCACACTCTCCCACTTTTCCAATTGGCTAAACAGCATCGACCGTTCTCTCTCTCTCTTTTCCTATTGGCTAAACAGCATCGGGACAAAATTGAAACGCCGCCATCTTGTTTTGCTTCCGATGCGAGCGATAATATACTGAATAATACAAAGTAAATAGCATTCAAACCACAAATTTAATCGTAACATCACAACAGACAAATGTCATACAATTATGAAACATAATTATCTTATGCAAACTAGCATATTGTTTTATGAAAATGCATTGCGATTATGGTTCGTGTCATGGCTCGTTCCACGTAGCTAGCTAGCATGCTAGCTACATACTTGTAACGAAATAATTACATACAGTAGAAACGTTCACAAAAATTCTTCGTTATGTTCATTTCGCTAAAATAATACAAAGATAACCTAGGCAGACATAGAAAACAATATAATACACGACAATCCAGGCTCCTCAGGCATCAAGCAAATAGGCCTACGAGCCGCAGCGGTCTCCATTTTAATACGAAGACCGACGAACAATGCGCTGGTCCCCGAGGCATGTCTTAGTTTATCCCGGGCAGCTAGCTAGCTAGCTCGCCACGTAATATTAGTCAAATTCATTCATACTGCACAAATGACCATAAAAATGCTTAGCTATGTCCAGCTAGGTAACACAAAATGCAATACGGAGCTAACTAGACACAGAAGACGATATAACACGTTATACCATCTTTAAAAAAATCGGTGATTCCAGCAAGCGCGGATGACTGTCAAGCGGACCGCATCAGCTACAATATACATGCAAAATCCGCATCAACGCGAACGCTTTGTCTGCTAACTATAAACGGGCAGTATGCAGCGAAAATATGCTGAATAATACAACGTAAATAGCAATCAAAGCAAAAATTTAATCGTAACATCACAACAGACAAATGTCATACAATGATGAAACACAATAAATGCAAACTAGCATACTGTTTCATGAAAATGCATTGCGATTATGGTTCGCAGGGCTCCGTGTCACAACATGGAGTTCCATGTAGCTAGCCAGCATGCTAGCTACATACTTATAACGAAATTACATACAGCACAAACGTTCAAAAATTTTTTTTTTATGTTCATTTCGCAAAAATAATACAAAGATAACCTAAGCAGACAAAGAAAACAATATAATACAGGACAATCCAGGCTCCACAGGCAGCAAACAAATAGGAAGACCGACGAACAATGTGCTTGTCCCGTAGGCATGGTTTAGTTTTTTTCCGGGAAGCTAGCTAGCCACGTAATATTAGTAAAATTCATACATACTGCATAAATGACCACAAAAACGCTTAGCTATGTCCAGTTAGGTATAATAATGCAATAAACAGCAAAACACACAGACACAACAATACTCGATTTTATTTGAAATAATCCGTCACAGTATTGATAGCCTAAATCGCAGGCTAGCTAGCTAGCGAGATAACTAGCTTCCTGGTGCTAGCGATCTATTTACGTTTACGTGGAATAATATGCATTTAAAACGGGCTTTTATCGGCCAAGATGTAATATTCTGCTACAAAACAAATTGGCCGGTAAAAGCCCTTTTTAAACGCATAATATTTCACGTAAACATTCAGCACCCAGAGCCGTCTGACAGCGTAGCGTTGCAGGGACTCGAGAACCGATGGATGATCTGCTCATTCTAAAATTAGGTGACATGAATACTTGCTTCCGAAGGTCATGAAATCGATGTCAGACAGTATTATGCCTTCGAACTAAGGGTTCTGCTAAGATGATTTCTCCTCAGTAAATGTCCACATATCATTTTATGTCGATCAAAAAATATTATAGATTTGCGTTATCACTTGTCCATTTAGCCACTTTAAAGACAATCGCCTGGTTTGCCGGTGCTCACCCGACTGCCAGCTTCCCTCGGTACACGTGGTAGGTGTAAACATTCCGCAGCAAACAGTATCTGACAGTTTGATGAAAACATATCCGCCAAAGATTGTATAATGTTGCGAGCTAAAGGGGGTGCGATTTTTCTAAGAAATCGGTCCTAAACGACAGATGCAATCTGCTTTCATCAAGGAATACAATGAGAAGCGATTGCAGGTGAGTTTAGTGTGTTACGCTGGTGCGTTCACTTTTCATGGCGCAAAGCAAGGGATGGATTGAAGCGAAGTCAGAAATAACGTTAATGTTTTAACAATCATTAACTTGTCCTTCGTTAACACACACAGGATCAACGTAAAACAATCAGGCGTGGGAAAATGTGAGCAAAAGTAAACAGCATGTCCGAATGTTTAAGAAGTGCTGTGCCTTCACCAGTTTTCCTGCTGAATAATTTTTTCGTGCCGCCGTGATTAATTTAACATTTCATACAATTTAGTGTTTTGTTGGCCTTTAGCTCATTTTCACGCGGTAATTCTTCACAAACGCTCGGAAAAACACTGTTGCTAATGAAAACAACGTGAGAGCCCGTCGGTGAGAGTAACGCATTATTTACTTTAGCACAGAATCTGTGCTGACACGAAAACTGAACAGTCAACCATGCTTGATTATTTTTATTTGATGATGACAATACCAGTAATATTCATAATATCATTATCGTCACAGAAACTTTAAAAAACACTTTGCATTCCTGGGGAGGGTTCTGTATTATATTGATATCATAACACTATTAATTAATATTAATATAACTATTATATTATCATAATCAAAAAATGATTATAATAATAATAGCACCAATGATAATTAAAACAAAAATCAAACATTTATAATACATACATACATAATCAAATTGTTCAAGTTTTGTGATTCATCATATCCACATGCTGTTCAAAGCAGTGAGATCTGGTCTTCCATTATTCATCTTAGTCAGTAGGGCGGCACGGTGGTCGGCCTCCCAGCAAGAAGGTTGTGGGTTTGAATCCGTCCGTGGCGTTTCTGGGTGGAGTTTACATGTTCACCCCGTGCCCCCGTGGGTTTTCTCGAGGTGTTCTGGTTTCCTCCCACAGTCCAAATACATGCATATCAGGCTAATTGGAGACTCTAATATGCCCAAAGGTATGAGTGAGCATATGGTGTATACCCTGCGATGGACTGGCTACCTGTCCAGGGTATATTTCTGCCTCTCGCCCAAAAGATATGCTGGGATAGGAATACGGAGAAGAAAATGAATCTCTCATAGTATAAAAAATTCAAACCCAATTAAAATACTGAGACAAAATTACGATACAAAAACAAATATTAAGATAAAACAAAGTAGACTTGAAAAAAACAAACACTATGAATATACAAAATGATTTTTGCAATACAACCTACAAGTATATTATGCACTGGTGTGTATAATTATACATCTTTATGCAAGTGCATCATAAATATTATCAATTCAAATTGTTCAAGTTTTATTATTAAGGAGATTAATATGCATCTCTATCACTTCACAAAATTCAAACCCAATGAAAATAATGAGAAACAAGATAGTAAAAATTTCATCATCATAGAGTAAAAATAACAATATAAGACAAAGTAGGCTCAAATAAATGAACATTCTGTATTTACAGGATATTATAAAGGCAATTGCAATGAGCAAAAAGATGAAGGAAGCAGCTCAGTAATTCGTACTGAGAGAGCAGTGCACGTCTTATTGGTCTTACAGAGAGTATGGGGGTAGAAGCTGTGGCTTTGGTAATTGGTCTTGGCTGCAATGTTCACATAGCCTGGCTTCCGACTGGACAGCTTCAAAGAAGAGGCCATGGTTTGGGTGACTGGGGTCCTCACCTCATATTGTGTAAGTCCATCAGGTTAGGCAATACAGCACCAAAAACTCGCTAGGCTGACTGCACCACCCTTTGAACCCTGTGCCTCTCAATTAATACGGCTGCTTTACAAGGTGGTGATGCTGCCAGTCCAGAAATTACTGTTACCAATAAAAAAATTATAATAATAGTAATAATTAGAAAGTAATAATACATCTTTTAGCAATGTCCATTCTACTATATTGATAAAAGCAAAAGAATGATCATAAATGTCGGACCTGTATCGTCCAGCACATCAAGTTGGACTTTTATGAACAATAGTTGTATTACAATCATATGCTGTGAATAATAACATGTCGATAATGATAGTGCATCAATAGCCATGTAAAACCAGTATATAGATAATAAACAAATATATACCTGAACCATTACTGACAACAATAGAGATCATCATCATCCAAATAACTTTTATTATGCTACATACCAATGATGTAGCTCGACAACTAAATTAACCCTTACCATACATATGCCCTGGTCACTTCGACCATGCAATGGACGGTCATCATAGTTTATCATACTTGCCTATCAGTAAAGAAGACACTTTGCGCCTTATCATACAGCAGAGTGCAGGACAATGCAAAAATAAACATCACATTGTACAGTGAATTGTGCTATCACATGCAAACTCAGAGTTTCTTTATAAACTCTCATTCTAGTTTGTTTTTGAAGTAGGCTACAGCTGAGGCTATGCAGGCTTCAGGCGTGACTTCTCATGTGGTGTATTACGGTCATTTGCCTATTCTGATCTTAAAAACAATGGACTGCCACAAGTTTTTCGATTTGCATATCAGTATTTATTTGAACAATTTTGTTACCAGTTGCAGGTTTAGGCAGTTTAATGTTTTCTTCTGTAGCTATTCTGTTTCCCAATCTTAAAGGTATCCTGGCTAATACTCCAGGCTGTTTATTTTTACTGGCAGGTCGAAGCTAATTCGTCACTATTATAAAACGTTGCTTTCTGTCAAACCATCAAACGCAAAGAAACGTTCACTAGAAATGAAACGTCAAAAAGAGAAACGTGTTAATGAATGCGATACGCCACTGTTTGCAGTCTACCTTAAATGTAATTACTGCTTAGCAAAGCTAGTGTTTGTCTAACACAACGTATATTAGCAAAAGTTATGTCTTCACTCGTTATAATACAGTCTCGCTGTTTGCCAACGTTATTATTAAGATAAGCGAAACCTCCGAGGAATATTCGTGCAGATAACGTAAGAGCTATCACAGGAACAATATCTCGCAGGTAAGCATGCCTAAGTTACCGTTTGTTGCTAACCCATTCAAGTTCTGTAATGTTATCCTACCTAGCTAGCAAGTGAACAGTGTTAATTACTGCTTTGTCTCCTAAAATATCAAGAACTGGTTTGACAAACTGAACAATTAATAGCGCGACTCAATGACAGTTTCCCTGTAAGTTAATTAACTGTATTTGAGCGTTTAATGTGTTTCCCCGAGAGATTTCCTGGCAAGGGGTGCTAAAGGATAAAAAATAATAATTAGCTAAGTTGAGGACAAACGCAACTTGCCGAAAACAAAGCGCTGACAGCACAATCACTGGGAGTTGGCTGCCCGTGGTCCCTTCTGATGGAAGCCAACCATTTATTGGCCTGTTTAGCCATTATGCCAGTCTTTCGTGATGGAATGAAACTGTAGTGTGGAGTTTCTCTGACAACTGTTGTTGCAGCAAACTGTACAACATTTCTCGGGCATACTGGATTCACTTCATTTCAGTATTTCGTACATCTTCATGTCTTCTCTGCGAACTGCAGTCAATGGCCGCGGGATGCAGCGCAGCGCTGCAGGGCGAAGTTGCCTTTAGACGTCGACTTCCAGGCTGCTCAGCCTGTCAGGCTGCGTAAACACCGCCCCCAAGTACAGCCAATCAGATCGCGAGCTAGAGTACAACCAATCCGCTCACGAGGCAGCCAATTCAATTCGGAAGCCTTTACTCGAAGTGGGCTTAAGAACAACAATATTGTTAATAACGAATGCGTTCAATCTTCTTTTTCTCATTAAAGAAACTGATTAGTGAGGTAACGTTAGATGTTTCAGCTATTTTGATTTTGTTAACCAATGCAAACAAGTGCTATTTTTTTGTCTTACAGTTAACTTATAGACCTAACCTTAGCAAAACAAGTAATTCTCGTTAACTTAAACACTTCTACAATATAACTTCAAGTGTAACTCTGTTTGAGACATAAAATTGGCCCACTTGTGAGATATTTTGTTCAATAAGCTGTCTAGTTGAGCTTCTTAAAAACTTCAACTGCAAGTTGCTATAATGTTAGCTGCCTTCAAGGCTGATTGTAGAGACTAGTGCCTTGCAGGCTGGTTAGAAGGCGAATGTTGATTTGATATTGTATAATATTCAGTTGTATTGCCTCAGATGCCTTCAAGGCTGATTGTAGAGACTAGTGCCTTCCAGGCTGACCGTAGAGACTAGTGCCTTGCAGGCTAGTTGGAAGGCCAATGTTGATTTGATATTGCATAATCTTTAATAGCATTCAGTCAGATGCCTTCAAGGCTGATTGTAGAGACTAGTGCCTTGCAGGCTGGTTGGTAGGCTGATGATTTCATATATATATATATATATACACACACACAGTCGTATGCAAAAGTTTGGGCACCTCAGATCAAAATTTCTGTTACTGTGAATAGCTAAGCGAGTAAAAAGTGACTGCTCTCCAAAAGGCATAAAGTTAAAGAGGACACATTTCCTTTATATTTTAAGCAAGATTACTTTTTAATTTCCATCCTTTTACTGTTTCAAAATGGCAAAAAAAAAAAGAAAACGGCCCAAAGCAAAAGTTTGGGCACCCTGCATGGTCAGTACTAAGTAACACTCCCTTTGGCAAGTATCACAGCATGTAAACACTTTTTGGTGCCAGCTAAGAGTTTTTGAATTTTAGTTTGGGGGATTTTGCCCATTATTCTTTTTCAAAGGCTTCTAGTTCTATGAGATTCTTCGGCTGACTTGCATGGACTGCTCTTTTGAGGTCCATTCACACAGATTTTCAATGCTGTTGAAGTAGGATACCTTGAGGGCTGCGGTGAA
This sequence comes from Gymnothorax javanicus, assembly GCA_029692085.1. Classification (NCBI taxonomy): domain Eukaryota; kingdom Metazoa; phylum Chordata; class Actinopteri; order Anguilliformes; family Muraenidae; genus Gymnothorax; species Gymnothorax javanicus. The sequence goes on along the minus strand of JAFJMP010000307.1, from coordinate 3,107 downwards.
ACCTTCAACTCGCACCTCTTGAGGTAGTCAGTTGTGGATTTTGAGGTGTGTTTAGGATCATTATCCTGTTGTGCAAGCCATCCTCTTTTCATCTTCAGCTTTTTGACAGATGGTGAGATGTTTGCTTCCAGAATTTTCTGAAATTTAATTGAATCCATTCCTCCTTTGACCAGTGACATGTTTCCTGTGCCACTGGCTGCAACCCAAGCCCAAAGCAGGATTGATCCAACCATGTGCTTGACAGTTAGAGAGGTGTTCTTTTTATGAAATTCTGCATCCTTTTTTCTCCAAACATACCTCTGCTCATTGCAGCCAAAGACATCTAGGACTTGTTTAAATGCATCAGTCTTGTTCAGATGTTCCTTAGCAACCTTCTGATGCTGAATTTCATGGTGGTGGAGGTCATATTTGAGCAAGTGTCGCTGAACCATAGGGCAGTGCACCATGACACCATGGTGTGCTAAATCTTGCCAAAGGTCTTTTGTTGTCAAACGGGTGTTTTGATTTACCTTTCTAGTAATCCAATGAGCAGTTTTCTTGGTCTTCCAGACCTCAAGCTGACCTCCACGGATTCTGTTGACTGCCATTGCTTAATTATATTATGAACTGAGGAAATCGCAACCTAAAAACATTTGCTATCTTCTTATAGCCTTCTCCTGCTTTGTGGGCATTAATTATTTTCATTTTCAGAGAGCTAGACAGCTGCATAGAGGACCCTATGGCTTCTGATTGTTGGGCCAAGGATAGAGAAGTCTGGGTATTTTTAAACTTCAAAATTTGCATCACCTGGCCTTTCCTAACGATGATTGTGAACAAGCCATAGCCCTAACAAGCTAAATACGATCTGAGACTGTAGTCAAAGCTACCTGAGAGCTCAAATCTTTTGGGGTGCCCAGATTTTTGCACGGTGCATATTTCCTTTTTTTTTTTTTTGCTCTAGAATTGTACAAAACAAAAGTAATACACCAATACTGCTTAAAATGTCCAAAAAAAGTGTTGTATCTTTAAATTTATGCCATTCTAAAATCAGTTCATCTTCTACTTGCTTAACTATTCTCAGTAACAGAAATTTTGATCAGGGGTGGCCAAACTTTTGCATACAACTGTATATATGTGTGTGTGTGTGTGTGTGTGTGTTTACAATTCTGATGCCTTCAAGGCTGACAGTAGAGTCTCCCTCAGCATTACTGAGGGGGGCCTCTACTGAGTTGGAGCTTTCCAAGGCTAATTTAAAATCTTCTATTTTTCAGCCCATAGATTTACTACAGTTCGAAATCAACCACGTTACCTCAGAAAATGACAGCGGTGTTGTTGCATATTGACATCGTCTTTACTTTTTACACTCTTTTTAGGAGTTCAAATGATGTTTCGGCGGTGTCGTGGAGCCCTATCTCCCTGCCCCGCTAAAAAAAGCGCCTGCCCCAGCACCCACCCGGGGCCTTGATGTTCCTGCAGCAGCACCCGCCCTAACACCCACCCCAGGCCCTGATGCCTTGAAGGCATCTGACTGAATGCTATCAAAGATTATGCAATATGAAATCAACATTAGCCTTCTAACCAGCCTGCAAGGCACTTGTCTCTACAATCAGCCTGGAAGGCACTAGTGCTCTACAATCAGCCTTGAAGGCATCTGACTGAATACTATCAAAGATTATGCAATATGAAATCAACATTAGCCTTCTAACCAGCCTGCAAGGCACTAGTCTCTACAATCAGCCTGGAAGGCACTAGTGCTCTACAATCAGCCTTGAAGGCATCTGACTCAATACTATCAAAGATTATGCAATATGAAATCAAAATTAGCCTTCTAACCAGCCTGCAAGGCACTAGTCTCTACAATCAGCCTGGAAGGCATCTGACTGAATACTATTAAAGATTATGCAATATGAAATCAACATTAGCCTTCTAACCAGCCTGCAAGGCACTAGTCTCTACAATCAGCCTGGAAGGCACTAGTGCTCTACAATCAGCCTTGAAGACATCTGACTGAATACTATTAAAGATTATACAATATCAAATCAACATTCGCCTTCTAAGCAGCTTGCGAAGCACTAGTCTCTACAATCAGCCTTGAAGGCAGCTAACGTTACAGCAACTGGCAGTTGAAGTTTTTAAGTAGCTCAGCTAAACAGCTTATTGTACAAAATATCTCACAAGTAGGCCATTTTTATGTTTCAAACAGAGTTATACTTGAAGTTATATTGTAGAAGTGTTTCAGTTAACAAGTATGACCTGTTTAGCTAAAGTTCAGTGTATAAGTTAACTGTAAGACAAAAAAATAGCACTTGTTTGCATTGGTTAACATAATCAAAATAGCTGAAACATCTAACATTACCTCACTAATCAGTTTCTTTAATGAGAAAAGAAGATTGAACGCATTCGTTATTAACAATATTGTTGTTCTTAAGCCCACTTCCCGAGTAAAGGCTTCTGAATTGAATTGGCTGCCTCGTGAGCTGATTGGTTGTACTCTAGCTCGCAAGCTGATTGGTTGTACTTGGGGGCGGTGTTTACGCAGCCTGACAGGCTGAGCAGCCTGGAAGTCCACGTCTGAAGGCAACTTCACCCTGCAGCGGATGCAGCTGTGACCATTTCAGACACAAATATGGCGGCGCTAAAGCACAGTGACGTCACATGGTCCCTATGAATACTGAAGTAGCAAGGAAATCTTGTCCCTTTTAACTTTAAGGTGCGCTTAAGCATAAGGGATACCAGGCACATACCAACTCCTTGATTCTCTGATCAGACGATTGATTGACTGACTGGCCACACTACTTAGCAGTATTTCAGTTACGGTATATGAAGACCTCTTTCCATTTCCTCGGCAGCAATTCAAAAATATAAATGTACGGCATTACAACTTTATAATACTATAATGGAAAACTTGTGTTCCTCTTTTGCATACGAAGACAGAATTATGTTGAAAGTTTGAGCTTTTGAACTTTTCCCTTAATTTTAAAAATTCAATCAAATTCTTCCTTTCCATTTACATGCATGAGATTGCAGTTTATGTACAGATTTAGAATTAATTTGAATACAATTTGAGGTCTGCTAAGACTTATTCCCACCATCTTTATACATGTATCATGGTCACCTAACAGGATTAC
>JAFJMP010000306.1:365-14100 GCA_029692085.1 Gymnothorax javanicus | reverse complement strand
TTTGTTGAAATCTTGAAAAAAGTGATATTTCCTCCAGGCGCATACCTTTTTTTTTTCCATTGATGTAGATGCACTCTACACAAATATTGATACTGATTTAGGACTCAAGGCAGTCCAGAAGGTCTTCCATCAATATCCAGACCCTCTGAGACCAGATGAAGACCTCCTAAAGTTATTAAAGTTGGGACTCACCTGCAATGATTTTGAATTTAATGGTAAACATTATCTTCAGGTGCAGGGCACAGCAATGGGGAAAAGTTTGCCCCGGCTTATGCCAATATTTACATGGCTGAGTGGGGAGCGAACTGTCTTCCCCAAATGCTCGAAAAAACCTACCCTATATCTTAGATACTTGGATGATATTTTTTTTTTCCACATACTGAAGCTGACTTTATAGCTTTCATGAGAACTTTAAATACTCATCATGAATCCATCTCTTTAAAATATGACCTACAACCTGACAAAATAAACTTCCTGGATACCGAAGTTTTTAGTAAAAAGAACAGAGACGGCACATGGGGACTTGGAACTCGAGTTTATTTTAAATCTACCGACACACATGCCTTGCTACACAAATCATCATATCATCCACGACACACATATAAGGGGATAATTAAATCCCAACTAATAAGATTTCATCGAATTTGTGTAGCAAAAGAAGACATTTTGTTGGCTACAAAGACTCTGTTTCAGGCTCTTAGACCCAGGGGATATAGTAGAAGCTTCCTAAGAAGTATAAAATTGGAAGTAAAACAACTCTTTCAACAAAACTATACGGACCCTGGAGAAAGAGAAACCAAACAGTTGATCCCCATGATAACCACATATTCACCTGCCGCCACAGTTCTTAACAATAGGATTAAAGGCCACTTTTTAAAGCTTCAGGAGAAGGCCAGAGAATTCCAAGACTACAGGATCATTGCAGCTTATCGTAAAAATAAGAATCTAAAAGATATACTAGTACGAGCAACCTTATCTGAAAGGAAGAACGATCCCCTCTTACCTTATTAAGACACACAAAAATCATCAATAACATACACACCACCGATATATCTACCCGTTACACAGGATTTCAGCCTGGACTCGAAGATTTAATTTATGGCATCAAATGTGTACCAGGTGCAATAAATGGTACATAGGTCAAACAAAAGAATTCGCTACTGAGTCAGGCTTAAACAACAACCTCTATTTGATTAAAACACCAATAAAACCCACCATATTGTATGAACATTTTTCGTGCCCACGGCCCTGAACATTTATATATAGTGGGCCTGGAAAAAGGTAGGAATTGGAGTTTGAGAAGGAGGTTGAGAGAAGAGAAAAAAATGGATAGTAAAATTACAAACGTTACATCCATTTGGATTAAATGAAAACGAATGATACCTCCCTCTCCTCCTTTGACACCTTCACCCAATAAACAAAGTAATAAAGTATCGTATGTGAGCTTCTTAAAGGTCCGAAACACCTAAAAAAAGGAAAAATAGAAAAATTAAATAGTTACTTGCGTGCCAGTGCATTTTCTGATGTAAATCAGATTTACATGATTCCCTAACACCTAATCAGCGCCCGCAAAACTTAACAAATGAAACTCACTAAGATACTACCTTGTTCTCCAAGACTCATAATGATTTTCTTTGGTGAACCAAAGAGTTAAATATAATTGGAAACAATAGCATTGACATCAAAATTTCACCTAAAGAAACTACTAACTTTTATAGGGAATCAATGTGTGGTAGTACTATTAATTGGAGAACTCTTTATTGGGATTTAAATTTCTTTATACATGTATAAAATGGGGTGTAACTCTAAATAGAGAGAAATTCTTCAATTACAGCAGGTGTAACCTATCTCAATTAGTTAACAAGACTCAGCCACTCAATTATTTTCCCCGCCCCTTTTCCCAGAATCCCCAATATAAGCTCTCCTTTTCCCTTTTCTTAGTTTACTTTCCTCCTCTGAAGAAGGCAGACTTTTGCCGAAACGTTAGGAATTCTTTTAATCTCTTTTAACTTATTTTATTAGGGGTTTTTACTTGGGTTTCTTCATATAATAACCCTTATTCCTGCTCAAATCTTTTTAGTTTTTGAAAAAGAAAATACAATTAAGGATTTTACAATCCTCAATCTTCTTCAAAACTATTTTTGCATTTTTCCCTCTCACTAAAGAACAACATGATTTAGAATTGTGAGGTTGATAACGGGAAAGGCCTCCCCGGGAGGGGCTGGCAACGGACCTAGGGCCTTAAAACTTTTGCACTATTTAACACTGGAACCAACACCTTTTTTAAAATTGACTCCAATTGCATGTTATGGAGTCACTTTGACAGAGAGTGCGTATGTCGTCGTCATGTCACTTGAAGTGAATTGCTCATCTATATAATTGCTATGATTTGAAGGTTTTTTGAGAAGTATAGCCCATCGGTCCATTTTACCAGCCCAGATCCAAGTTGTCATATAAATACAACTTTTTAATCAACAAAAATTCTTTAACACGAGTGGGAGAATTGTATTGGTAATAAAGAGCAAGACCAGACAAAAAACAAGCCCCTTCCCTCTTCTTTTTCCCTCCCCCTTTCTTCCCCTTTTTTTTTTTTTTTTTTTTTTTTTTTTTTTTTAAAAAAAAAACGAATTATAATATACAAAACTATACTCACCACTGATATAACCTTCAATCGCCAAGAGACTCTATGAGAGAGAGAAACCGAATACGTGATCCACTAATCCATAGAAAACTTATGGGAGAGAGAAATCAAACACAGGGCCCTCAAACTCAGAGGAACCCTAGGAGAAAGAAAAATTATATACGGGTTTATCAAACTCCGAGGAACCCTTTGGGGGAGAGAAACCACATATTTGGTCGACCAACCCAAAGGGAACCACAAGGAGAGGAAAACCCAAGAAATGAACAGGAGAACACTATTAAAACAGAAAAACTATACTTTAAACTTTTACAAGCCATTCATCATTCAACAATTATAGTACGGGCTGAAAATACGGGGGAGTTCCCAGTGGGAATGATGAAAAAAAAAAAAAAATTGACTGCCTTCATCAAACCCTCTTCCCCCAATCCAAACACTGCAAATAAAGTTTCATTGAATACAGCTACTTGGATGCAAAAAAACATCCAAATACTTAGGGAACACTATGATGGGGTCATCGCGGAACTCATCCAGGTTCTGCCTGAATTCAACAAAGTGGCCCTAGAAAAGGCTATAACATTCGGATGGAGACGATAAAGAAAAAAATTGGATCAGAACACTATTATAACACTTACTTCTCAGGTCCAAGAATGTACGAGGACCTTAGTAGAAGGAGAAGACGCAATCTTCAGTCCAGTGGACTTCCCGCCTTTGCGGGCCCAAGACTCACTGGGCCCAGGCCCTAGTATACCATCTGTAGAGCAGCGTGGTTCAACCCGGAGCCTGGCTGAAGTTTTTTTGAATCGACCAGGAGCAAAATATTCCCCTGGGGCCGAAATACTTCCTCTTCCGGGAATTTGGACAAGGATTTGGACCCTTCTTCTAACTTTTCCTCTAACTTAAACCTTAACCCAACCTCTGTTCCTAACCCTAACCCTAACCCTAACTTTAGGAACAGGTTGGAGGTCTCAGCACAACTTCATGCCATGCAAGGAATCGAAGGTCCCATCCTAGATCCTCTAGATGAAGGGCATCATCTGATCCACAATAATTTGCCTCCTCGTAGATCCAATGTAGCTGTGTTTAGCCAAGACATGTTGATTACTGCCTCACCCACACCCGATCAGGGACCCAATCCCATACATATAAATATGGGGGGGGAACTTGGGGGTTGAGACTACAACAGACATGGCATTAGACATGAACTTAGAAACTGAAACACCTCAGAGTACTTCTCCATTCTCTCTCCAGAAACCTTGTAGACATTTAAAGCCCTGTAATTCTAACTCCAGGAATATGTTAGAGGCCTCAGTACAACTTTATGCCACACAAGGAATGGGAGGCCCCACCCAAGATCCTCCAGAGGAAGGGCATTTGACCTGTAACTTTGATATCGCCCTCAGTGATTCAAGCAGAGAAAACAGTATGAATGCAGAAAAAGATGACAATGAAAACAAAAACTTACCTCCTCGTAGATCCAACGTAATTGTCCTAGGTCAAGACATGTTGACGGTTGCCTCATCCACACCCGATCAGGGACCCAATCCCATACCTATAAATATAGGGGGAAACTTGGGGGTTGAGACCACAACAGACATGTCATTAGATACAAATTCAGAAACTGAAATCTCTCAGAGTATTCCCCCACTTTCTCCTCAGAAACCCCGTAGACATATAAGGACTTACCGGAAAAATGTTGAGTGGGAACTGATACCAAATAAACCCTTGTTAATCATGGGGGATTCAAATCTGGCTCGACTTCCAGAATATAATATAGACACGTTACAAATAGACAGCTTTCCAGGAGCAAAAATCGATAATATCACCAACGTTTTGGAGAAACTTTCCCCATACCAGGAGGTACAAAAGGTTGTCATTTCTGTAGGTCTTAACAACTGCCTAAGTGGTCACAAAATCCTAACAATGGAGAAAAATTATCGATCACTGGTTAAACAGGCGAAAAGGGCGTTTCCCAATGCAGAAATATTTATTCCCTTAATACAGGTTTCACAACAGCAGACGCAAATGGTTCGAATCTGGCTGATCAAATTAATCAATTCCTTGAAAAAAACCTACCGGGTACTAGAGGGCATTCCACAGACACAGTTTCACCTACAAAGGGATAAAGTGCATTGGTCTTCTGAAACAGCTACTCTCATTTTTGACTCTTGGATTGCTCAGTTAAACTAAACCGGGGGGGACTGTCAATCACTCCCACCCCAATTCCTTCGAATATTTTAAACCTATCACTTACCTTCAAATTAACTAAGGAGGAAATCGCAGTTCTGGAAAAAAGGGACTCTTATTCATCCCGACACCTGGAAAGGTGGATAAACAAAGCCTCAGAAGAGACCTACATCAGTATCATCGACGTCTTAAAAATCATTGAGCATTTTCAGTACAATAATAAATTTGAAAAAGAACCTTTCATACATACTTCAACTTGGGAACCGGAGGAAAATGATATCTCGGGCTATCTTAGAGATCTCATTAATAGCGATGTGAGATCTCTCAATAGTTTATCACATTTCAGATTTCCCAAGAGTAACCTTAATAAAGAAGAAAAAAAAAGCTTTCTAAATCTTAAAAAAATAATACGGACATAATAATTAAACCAACCAGCAGATAAGGGATCCAAAATTTGTATTATGGATAAATCAGATTACATTTTAGAGGCTAACCGCCAACTGGATAACAAAAAATTATTACTTACCTTTGGAAGAACCTATCCAACTGAAAACACAAGAAAAAGGTTAGAGAAATCATAAACAACCTGTACCATAAAAAATACATAACTCATAAAAACCTGTAAAAAAAAATTTTACCTTTGGAAGAATGGTGACAACAATTAGAGAAATCATCCTCCACGAACAAACAACGCATTTACCTTTATGGTGACGATCCTCCACGACAGAGAAAGTTCTATCTTCTTCCTAAAATCCATAAAGATCCGGGGTTATGGACAGTACCCAACAGGGTACCAGCAGGAAGACCGATTATTTCGGATTGCGCAAGTGAATCCTATGAAGTAGCAGAATATATTGATCATTTTTTGAATCCTTTATCACAAAAACATCCCTCTTATGTCAAGGACACATATACTTTTGTTGAAAAAAAAAAAAAAGTGATATTTCCTCCAGGCGCATACCTTTTTTCCATTGATGTAGATGCACTCTACACAAATATTGATACTGATTTAGGACTCAAGGCAGTCCAGAAGGTCTTCCATCAATATCCAGACCCTCTGAGACCAGATGAAGACCTCCTAAAGTTATTAAAGTTGGGACTCACCTGCAATGATTTTGAATTTAATGGTAAACATTATCTTCAGGTGCAGGGCACAGCAATGGGGAAGAAGTTTGCCCCGGCTTATGCCAATATTTACATGGCTGAGTGGGAGCGAACTGTCTTCCCCAAATGCTCGAAAAAACCTACCCTGTATCTTAGATACTTGGATGATATTTTTGGGATTTGGCCACATACTGAAGCTGACTTTATAGCTTTCATGAGAATTTTAAATACTCATCATGAATCCATCTCTTTAAAATATGACCTACAACTTGACAAAATAAACTTCCTGGATACCGAAGTTTTTAGTAAAAAAAAGAACAGAGACGGCACATGGGGACTTGGAACTCGAGTTTATTTTAAATCTACCGACACACATGCCTTGCTACACAAATCATCATATCATCCACGACACACATATAAGGGGATAATTAAATCCCAACTAATAAGATTTCATCGAATTTGTGTAGCAAAAGAAGACATTTTGTTGGCTACAAAGACTCTGTTTCAGGCTCTTAGACCCAGGGGATATAGTAGAAGCTTCCTAAGAAGTATAAAATTGGAAGTAAAACAACTCTTCCAACAAAACTATACGGACCCTGGAGAAAGAGAAACCAAACAGTTGATCCCCATGATAACCACATATTCACCTGCCCACAGTTCTTAACAAATAGGATTAAAGGCCACTTTTTAAAGCTTCAGGAGAAGGCCAGAGAATTCCAAGACTACAGGATCATTGCAGCTTATCGTAAAAATAAGAATCTAAAAGATATACTAGTACGAGCAACCTTATCTGAAAGGAAGAACGATCCCCTCTTACCCTATTTTAAGACACACAAAATCATCAATAACATACACACCAACCGATATCTACCCGTTACACAGGATTTTAGCCTGGACTCGAAGAATTTAATTTATGGCATCAAATGTACCAGGTGCAAAAATGGTATAGGTCAAAAACAAAGAATTCGCTACGAGTCAGGCTTAAACAACACCTCTATTTGATTAAAACTCCAATTAAACCCACCATATTGTATGAACATTTTCGTGCCCACGGCTCTGAACATTTATATATAGTGGGCCTGGAAAAAGGTAGGAATTGGAGTTTGAGAAGGAGGTTGAGAGAAGAGAAAAAATGGATAGTAAAATTACAAACGTTACATCCATTTGGATTAAATGAAAACGAATGATACCTCCCTCTCCTCCTTTGACACCTTCACCCAATAAACAAAGTAATAAAGTATCGTATGTGAGCTTCTTAAAGGTCCGAAACACCTAAAAAAAAAAGAAAAAATAGAAAAACATTAAATAGTTACTTGCGTGCCAGTGCATTTTCTGATGTAAATCAGATTTACATGATTCCCTAACACCTAACCAGCGAGCGCCGCATATTTAACAAATGAAACTCACTAAGATACTACCTTGTTCTCCAAGACTCATAATGATTTTCTTTGGTGAACCAAAGAGTTAAATATTATTGGAAACAATAGCATTGACATCAAATTTCACCTAAAGAAACTACTAACTTTTATAGGGAATCAATGTGTGGTAGTACTATTAATTGGAGAACACTTTTATTGGGATTTAAATTTCTTTATACATGTATAAAATGGGGTGTAACTCTAAATAGAGAGAAATTCTTCAATTACAGCAGGTGTAACCTATCTCAATTAGTTAACAAGACTCAGCCACTCAATTATTTTCCCCGCCCCTTTTCCCAGAATCCCCAATATAAGCTCTCCTTTTCCCTTTTCTTAGTTTACTTTCCTCCTCTGAAGAAGGCAGACTTTGCCGAAACGTTAGGAATTCTTTTAATCTCTTTTAACTTATTTTATTAGGGGTTTTTACTTGGGTTTCTTCATATAATAACCCTTATTCCTGCTCAAATCTTTTTTAGTTTTTTTGAAAAAAGAAAATACAATTAAGGATTTTACAATCCTCAATCTTCTTCAAAACTATTTTTGCATTTTTCCCTCTCACTAAAGAACAACATGATTTAGAATTGTGAGGTTGATAACGGGAAAGGCCTCCCCGGGAGGGGCTGGCAACGGACCTAGGGCCTTAAAACTTTTGCACTATTTAACACTGGAACCAACACCTTTTTTAAAATTGACTCCAATTGCATGTTATGGAGTCACTTTGACAGAGAGTGCGTATCGTCGCATGTCACTTGAAAGTGAATTGCTCATCTATATAATTGCTATGATTTGAAGGTTTTTTGAGAAGTATAGCCCATCGGTCCATTTTACCAGCCCAGATCCAAGTTGTCATATAAATACAACTTTTTAATCAACAAAAATTCTTTAACACGAGTGGGAGAATTGTATTGGTAATAAAGAGCAAGACCAGACAAAAAACAAGCCCCTTCCCTCTTCTTTTTCCCTCCCCCTTTCTTCCCCTCGTTTTTTTTTTTTTTTTTTTTTTTTTTTTAAAAAACAAACGTGAATTATAATATACAAAACTATACTCACCACTGATATAACCTTCAATCGCCAAGAGACTCTATGAGAGAGAGAAACCGAATACGTGATCCACTAATCCATAGAAAACTTATGGGAGAGAGAAATCAAACACAGGGCCCTCAAACTCAGAGGAACCCTAGGAGAAAAAAAAAAATATACGGGTATTATCAAACTCCGAGGAACCCTTTGGGGGAGAGAAACCACATATTTGGTCGACCAACCCAAAGGGAACCACAAAGGAGAGGAAAACCCAAGAAATGAACAGGAGAACACTATTAAAACAGAAAAACTATACTTTAAACTTTTACAAGCCATTCATCATTCAACAATTATAGTACGGGCTGAAAATAATACGGGGAGTTCCAGTGGGAATGATGAGGCAGGCGAAAAAAATTGACTGCCTTCATCAAACCCTCTTCCCCCAATCCAAACACTGCAAATAAAGTTTCATTGAATACAGCTACTTGGATGCAAAAAAACATCCAAATACTTAGGGAACACTATGATGGGGTCATCGCGGAACTCATCCAGGTTCTGCCTGAATTCAACAAAGTGGCCCTAGAAAAGGCTATAACATTCGGATGGAGACGATATAAGAAAAAATTGGATCAGAACACTATTATAACACTTACTTCTCAGGTCCAAGAATGTACGAGGACCTTAGTAGAAGGAGAAGACGCAATCTTCAGTCCAGTGGACTTCCCGCTTTTTGGGCCCAAGACTCACTGGGCCCAGGCCCTAGTATACCATCTGTAGAGCAGCGTGGTTCAACCCGGAGCCTGGCTGAAGTTTTGCGAATCGACCAGGAGCAAAATATTCCCCTGGGGCCGAATACTTCCTCTTCCGGGAATTTGGACAAGGATTTGGACCCTTCTTCTAACTTTTCCTCTAACTTAAACCTTAACCCAACCTCTGTTCCTAACCCTAACCCTAACCCTAACCCCAACCCTAACTTTAGGAACAGGTTGGAGGTCTCAGCACAACTTCATGCCATGCAAGGAATCGAAGGTCCCATCCTAGATCCTCTAGATGAAGGGCATCTGATCCACAATAATTTGCCTCCTCGTAGATCCAATGTAGCTGTGTTTAGCCAAGACATGTTGATTACTGCCTCACCCACACCCGATCAGGGACCCAATCCCATACATATAAATATGGGGGGAAACTTGGGGGTTGAGACTACAACAGACATGGCATTAGACATGAACTTAGAAACTGAAACACCTCAGAGTACTTCTCCATTCTCTCTCCAGAAACCTTGTAGACATTTAAAGCCCTGTAATTCTAACTCCAGGAATATGTTAGAGGCCTCAGTACAACTTTATGCCACGCAAGGAATGGGAGGCCCCACCCAAGATCCTCCAGAGGAAGGGCACTTGACCTGTAACTTTGATATCGCCCTCAGTGATTCAAGCAGAGAAAACAGTATGAATGCAGAAAAAGATGACAATGAAAACAAAAACTTACCTCCTCCTAGATCCAACGTAATTGTCCTAGGTCAAGACATGTTGACGGTTGCCTCATCCACACCCGATCAGGGACCCAATCCCATACCTATAAATATAGGGGGAAACTTGGGGGTTGAGACCACAACAGACATGTCATTAGATACAAATTCAGAAACTGAAATCTCTCAGAGTATTCCCCCACTTTCTCCTCAGAAACCCCGTAGACACATAAGGACTTACCGGAAAAATGTTGAGTGGGAACTGATACCAAATAAACCCTTGTTAATCATGGGGGATTCAAATCTGGCTCGACTTCCAGAATATAATATAGACACGTTACAAATAGACAGCTTTCCAGGAGCAAAAATCGATAACATCACCAACGTTTTGGAGAAACTTTCCCCATACCAGGAGGTACAAAAGGTTGTCATTTCTGTAGGTCTTAACAACTGCCTAAGTGGTCACAAAATCCTAACAATGGAGAAAAATTATCGATCACTGGTTAAACAGGCGAAAAGGGCGTTTCCCAATGCAGAAATATTTATTCCCTTAATACAGGTTTCACAACAGCAGACGCAAATGGTTCGGAATCTGGCTGATCAAATTAATCAATTCCTTGAAAAAACCTACCGGGTACTAGAGGGCATTCCACAGACACAGTTTCACCTACAAAGGGATAAAGTGCATTGGTCTTCTGAAACAGCTACTCTCATTTTTGACTCTTGGATTGCTCAGTTAAACTAAACCGGGGGGGACTGTCAATCACTCCCACCCCAATTCCTTCGAATATTTTAAACCTATCACTTACCTTCAAATTAACTAAGGAGGAAATCGCAGTTCTGGAAAAGGGACTCTTATTCATCCCGACACCTGGAAAGGTGGATAAACAAAGCCTCAGAAGAGACCTACATCAGTATCATCGACGTCTTAAAATCATTGAGCATTTTCAGTACAATAATAAATTTGAAAAAGAACCTTTCATACATACTTCAACTTGGGAACCGGAGGAAAATGATATCTCGGGCTATCTTAGAGATCTCATTAATAGCGATGTGAGATCTCTCAATAGTTTATCACATTTCAGATTTCCCAAGAGTAACCTTAATAAAGAAGAAAAGAAAGCTCTTCTAAATCTTAAAAACAATACGGACATAATAATTAAACCAGCAGATAAGGGATCCAAAATTTGTATTATGGATAAATCAGATTACATTTTAGAGGCTAACCGCCAAAAAAAAAAAAAAAAACATTACTTACCTTTGGAAGAACCTATCCAACTGAAAACACAAGAAAAGGTTAGAGAAATCATAAACAACCTGTACCATAAAAAATACATAACTCACAAACAACGCATTTACCTTTATGGTGACGATCCTCCACGACAGAGAAAGTTCTATCTTCTTCCTAAAATCCATAAAGATCCGGGGTTATGGACAGTACCCAACAGGGTACCAGCAGGAAGACCGATTATTTCGGATTGCAAGTGAATCCTATGAAGTAGCAGAATATATTGATCATTTTTTGAATCCTTTATCACAAAAACATCCCTCTTATGTCAAGGACACATATACTTTTGTTGAAATCTTGAAAAAAGTGATATTTCCTCCAGGCGCATACCTTTTTTCCATTGATGTAGATGCACTCTACACAAATATTGATACTGATTTAGGACTCAAGGCAGTCCAGAAGGTCTTCCATCAATATCCAGACCCTCTGAGACCAGATGAAGACCTCCTAAAGTTATTAAAGTTGGGACTCACCTGCAATGATTTTGAATTTAATGGTAAACATTATCTTCAGGTGCAGGGCACAGCAATGGGGGGAGAAGTTTGCCCCCGCTTATGCCAATATTTACATGGCTGAGTGGGAGCGAACTGTCTTCCCCAAATGCTCGAAAAAAACCTACCCTATATCTTAGATACTTGGATGATATTTTTGGGATTTGGCCACATACTGAAGCTGACTTTATAGCTTTCATGAGAACTTTAAATACTCATCATGAATCCATCTCTTTAAAATATGACCTACAACCTGACAAAATAAACTTCCTGGATACCGAAGTTTTTTAGTAAAAAGAACAGAGACGGCACATGGGGACTTGGAACTCGAGTTTATTTTAAATCTACCGACACACATGCCTTGCTACACAAATCATCATATCATCCACGACACACATATAAGGGGATAATTAAATCCCAACTAATAAGATTTCATCGAATTTGTGTAGCAAAAAGACATTTTGTTGGCTACAAAGACTCTGTTTCAGGCTCTTAGACCCAGGGGATATAGTAGAAGCTTCCTAAGAAGTATAAAATTGGAAGTAAAACAACTCTTTCAACAAAACTATACGGACCCTGGAGAAAGAGAAACCAAACAGTTGATCCCCATGATAACCACATATTCACCTGCCGCCACAGTTCTTAACAATAGGATTAAAGGCCACTTTTTAAAGCTTCAGGAGAAGGCCAGAGAATTCCAAGACTACAGGATCATTGCAGCTTATCGTAAAAAAAAAGAATCTAAAAGATATACTAGTACGAGCAACCTTATCTGAAAGAAAGAACGATCCCCTCTTACCTTATTTTAAGACACACAAAATCATTAATAACATACACACCAACCGATATCTACCCGTTACACAGGATTTCAGCCTGGACTCGAAGAATTTAATTTATGGCATCAAATGTACCAGGTGCAATAAATGGTACATAGGTCAAACAAAAATTAAGCTACGAGTCAGGCTTAAACAACACCTCTATTTGATTAAAACACCATTAAACCCACCATATTGTATGAACATTTTTCGTGCCCACGGCCCTGAACATTTATATATAGTGGGCCTGGAAAAAAGGTAGGAATTGGAGCTTGAGAAGAAGGAGGTTGAGAGAAGAGAAAAAATGGATAGTAAAATTACAAACGTTACATCCATTTGGATTAAATGAAAACGAATGATACCTCCCCCTCCTCCTTTGACACCTTCACCCAATAAACAAAGTAATAAAGTATCGTATGTGAGCTTCTTAAAGGTCCGAAACACCTAAAAAAAAGGAAAAATAGAAAAACATTAAATAGTTCTTTGCGTGCCAGTGCATTTTCTGATGTAAATCAGATTTACATGATTCCCTAACACCTAACCAGCGAGCGCCGCATATTTAACAAATGAAACTCACTAAGATACTGCCTTGTTCTCCAAGACTCATAATGATTTTCTTTGGTGAACCAAAGAGTTAAATATTATTGGAAACAATAGCATTGACATCAAATTTCACCTAAAGAAACTACTAACTTTTATAGGGAATCAATGTGTGGTAGTACTATTAATTGGAGAACTCTTTATTGGGATTTAAATTTCTTTATACATGTATAAAATGGGGTGTAACTCTAAATAGAGAGAAATTCTTCAATTACAGCAGGTGTAACCTATCTCAATTAGTTAACAAGACTCAGCCACTCAATTATTTTCCCCGCCCCTTTTCCCAGAATCCCCAATATAAGCTCTCCTTTTCCCTTTTCTTAGTTTACTTTCCTCCTCTGAAGAAGGCAGACTTTTGCCGAAACGTTAGGAATTCTTTTAATCTCTTTTAACTTATTTTATTAGGGGTTTTTACTTGGGTTTCTTCATATAATAACCCTTATTCCTGCTCAAATCTTTTTAGTTTTTGAAAAAGAAAATACAATTAAGGATTTTACAATCCTCAATCTTCTTCAAAACTATTTTTGCATTTTTCCCTCTCACTAAAGAACAACATGATTTAGAATTGTGAGGTTGATAACGGGAAAGGCCTCCCCGGGAGGGGCTGGCAACGGACCTAGGGCCTTAAAACTTTTGCACTATTTAACACTGGAACCAACACCTTTTTTTTTAAAATTGACTCCAATTGCATGTTATGGAGTCACTT
>JAFJMP010000305.1:0-14249 GCA_029692085.1 Gymnothorax javanicus | reverse complement strand
AGAGACTCCTGGGGTGGAGTTGTAGAATCAGGTGTGTAACTGCATGGCTGGAATAAAAGCATCAAGCCCTGTGGGATGAGGATGAGAACCCCCGTGATAAGGCATGCTACATATCATACTGTTTTCATTGATTACTTCAAAGAAGCTTTGGCACTGTTTTGATTTGCTGAATGAGTACATAATGGAAAGCAAAAGGTTCCATAAATAACACCGCTGAGTTGCATTCTTACCAAAGTGTGTAATTTGCTTTGCTGTCACTCTGCAAGCTTGTGTCCTTGTGTCTTGTGTAGTTTGCTTTGCGGATTGCCTGGGTCTTCCCTTGTGGATTGAAGGTTTGGGACGGTTCTCCAAAGCCTGCTGCCTGAGAGCCTCATGACTTGAATCTTATCATTAAAGGGGGGGACCAAAGCAATCGGGGCCGATATATTTTAGGAAGGGTCCTGCTGATGACATGTACATCTGTGTTTCTGCAGCCCCACTACGTCCCAGACAACTACAAGCGCAATGGCGGCCGCTCGGCCTGGAAGAGCGAGAGGCCAAAGTTGCCATGCAAGGAGGGTGGGGCCCCGTGTGTGAGTGTGGCCAGCTGTGAGGATGACTCCTCCCCCGGGGACACGACTCCGTGCGACCTGGGCGTAGCGTCCCGCGAGGATGGGGAAGAGGCGGGGACGGAGGCGGATTCGGATTTGACCTTGAGGGAAACCCCGCCCCCGGCAGTCGCCGCGCACCCTGCCGCGCCCTCGCTGGAACAAGGGGCGGAGAGAGAGGCGGAGGAGGATGAGGAGGACGAGGAGGAGGAGGACGAGGAGAGGGCGGAGCCGGAGGAGGGGCCTGGAGAGAGGGGGGAGGAGCTGGAGTCAGCCTCGCTGTCGCTCCTTCACTCGGAGGTGGAGAAGAGGGAGGGGCAGAGGGAGCGGCTTAACAAGATCCTCCTCAACCTCCTGCACAGAACACCCAGCAAGAGTGGTGAGAACCACGGCAATGACAAACTGCACCAAACCCTCTGCACACTCATGAACCACGGCAATGACAAACTGCACCAAACCCTCTGCACACTCATGAACCACAGCACCGACAAACTGCACCAAACCCTCTGCGCACTCATGAACCACGGCAATGACAAACTGCACCAAACCCTCTGCACACTCATGAACCACAGCACCGACAAACTGCACCAAACCCTCTGCGCACTCATGAACCACAGCAAAGACAAACTGCACCAAACCCTCTGCACACTCATGAACGACAGCACCGACAAACTGCACCAAACCCTCTGCACACTTATGAAACACAGCAACGACAAACTGCACCAAACCCTCTGCACACTCAAGAAACACAGCAACGACAAACTGCACCAAACCCTCTGCACACTCATGAAACACAGCAACGACAAACTGCACCAAACCCTCTGCACACTCATGAAACACAGCAACGACAAACTGCACCAAACCCTCTGCACACTCATGAACCACGGCAATGACAAACTGCACCAAACCCTCTGCACACTCATGAACCACGGCAATGACAAACTGCATCAAACCCTCTGCACACTCATGAACCACAGTAAAGTCAAACTGCATCAAACCCTCTGCACACTCATGGAACACAGCACCAACAAACTGCACCAAACCCTCTGCACACTCATGAACCACGGCAATGACAAACTGCACCAAACCCTCTCTGCGCACTCATGAACCACGGCATCAAAAGACTGCACCAAACCCTCTGCTCACTCTTGAACCACAGCAACGACAAACTGCACCAAACCCTCTGCTCACTTATGAACCACAGCAACGACAAACTGCACCAAACCCTCTGCACATTCATGAACCACAGCAACGACAAACTGCACCAAACCCTCTGCACACTCATGAACCACAGCACCGACAAACTACGCCAAACCCTCTGCACACTCATGAACCACAGCACCGACAAACTGCACCAAACCCTCTGCACACTCATGAACCACAGCACCATCAAACTGCACCAAACCCTCTGCACACTCATGAACCACAGTAAAGACAAACTGCACCAAACCCTCTTCACACTCATGAACCACGGCAACAACAAACTGCACCAAACCCTCTGCACACTCATGAACCACAGCAACGACAAACTGCACCAAACCCTCTGAACACTCATGAACCACAGCAACGACAAACTGCACCAAACCCTCTGCACACTCATGAACCACGGCAAGGACAAACTGCACCAAACCCTCTGCACACTCATGAACCACACAGCAACAACAAACTGCACCAAACCCTCTGCACACTCACATGAACCACAGCAACACAAACTGCACCAAACCCTCTGCACACTCATGAACCACAGCAACGACAAACTGCACCAAACCCTCTGCTGCTCACCACAGCAACGACAAACTGCACCAAACCCTGAACCACAGCAACGACAAACTGCACCAAACCCTCTGCACACTCATGAAACACAGCAACGACAAACTGCACCAAACCCTCTGCACACTCATGAACCACGGCAATGACAAACTGCACCAAACCCTCTGCACACTCATGAACCACAGCATCAAACCCCCTGCAAATGAACCACAGTGCAAACTGCATCAAACCCTCTGCACACTCATGAACCACAGCAACGACAAACTGCACCAAACCCTCTGCACACTCATGAACCACAGCAATGACAAACTGCATCAAACCCCTGCACACTCATGAACCACAGTAAAGTCAAACTGCATCAAACCCTCTGCACACTCAACCCCACCAAACCCCTCTGCACACTCCATGAACCACATTCATGAACCACAGCAACAAACTGCACCAAACCCTCTGCACACTCATGAACCACAGCAAAGACGACAAACTGCACCAAACCCTGCACCAAACCCTGTGCACACTCATGAACCACAGCAACGACAAACTGCACCAAACCCTCTGCACACTCATGAACCACAGCAACGACAAACTGCACCAAACCCTCTGCACACTCATGAACCACAGCAACAACAAACTGCACTAAACCCTCTGCACACTCATGAACCACAGCACCCAAACTGCACCAAACCCTCTGCACACTCATGAACCACCACCACAAACTGCACAAACCCTCTGCACACTCGCAGACCACAGTAAAGACAAACTGCACCAAACCCTCTGCACACTCATGAACCACAGCAACAGACAAACTGCACACTCAAACCACAGCAACGACAAACTGCACCAAACCCCTCTGAACCACAGAACCACGACAAAACTGCACCAAACCCTCTGCACACTCATGAACCACGGCAACAACAAACTGCACAAAACCCTTGCAACAACAAACTGCACCAAACCCTCTGCACACTCATGAACCACAGCAACCAAACTGCAAATAAACCCTCTGCACACTCATGAACCACAGTGACAAACTGCACCAAACCTCTGCACACTCATGAACCACAACGCAAACTGCACAAAACACTTTGCACACAAAACCCTCTGACACACTCGCACACTCATGAACCACGGCAACAACAAACTGCACCAAACCCTCTGCACACTCATGAACCACAGCACCGACAAACTGCACCAAACCCTCTGCACACTCATGAACCACAGCAACGACAAACTGCACCAAACCCTCTGCACACTCATGAACCACAGCAACAACAGACTGCACCAAACCCTCTGCACACTCATGAACCACAGCAATGACAAACTGCACCAAACCCTCTGCACAGTTATGAAACACAACAAGGACAACCTGCACCAAACCCTCTGCACACTCATGAACCACAGCAAAGACAAACTGCACCAAACCCTCTGCACACTCATGAACCACAGCAACGACAAACTGCACCAAACCCTCTGCACACTCATGAACCACAGCAATGACAAACTGCACCAAACCCTCTGCACACTCATGAACCACAGCAATGACAAACTGCACCAAACCCTCTGCACACTCATGAACCACAGCACCGACAAACTGCACCAAACCCTCTGCACACTCATGAACCACGGCAACGACAAACTGCACCAAACCCTCTGCACACTCATGAACCACGGCAACGACAAACTGCACCAAACCCTCTGCACACTCATGAACCACAGCACCGACAAACTGCCAAACCCTCTGCACACTCATGAACCACAGCACTGACAAACTGCACCAAACCCTCTGCACACTCATGAACCACAGCACCATCAAACTGCACCAAACCCTCTGCACACTCATGAACCACAGTAAAGACAAACTGCACCAAACCCTCTTCACACTCATGAACCACGGCAACAACAGACTGCACCAAACCCTCTGCACACTCATGAACCACAGCACTGACAAACTGCACCAAACCCTCTGCACACTCATGAACCACAGCACCATCAAACTGCACCAAACCCTCTGCACACTCATGAACCACAGTAAAGACAAACTGCACCAAACCCTCTTCACACTCATGAACCACGGCAACAACAGACTGCACCAAACCCTCTGCACACTCATGAACCACAGCAACGACAAACTGCACCAAACCCTCTGCACACTCATGAAACACAACAAGGACAAACTGCACCAAACCCTCTGCACACTCATGAACCACAGCAAAGACAAACTGCACCAAACCCTCTGCACACTCATGAACCATGGCAACAACAGACTGCACCAAACCCTCTGCACACTTATGAACCAAGGCAACGACAGACTGCACCAAACCCTCTGCACACTCATGAACCACGGAAAACATCAAACTGCACCAAACCCTCTGCACACTCAGGAACCACAGCATCGACAAACTGCACCAAACCCTCTGCACACTCATGAACCACAAACCCTCTGCACACTCATGCAACCCATGAACCAAACTGCACCAAACCCTCTGCACACTCATGAACCACAGCACCGACAAACTGCACCAAACCCTCTGCACACTCATGAACCACAGCACCACAAACTGCACAAACCCAGCACCGACAAACTGCACAAACCCTCTGCACACTCATGAACCACAGCAACAACAGACTGCACCAAACTGCACCAAACCACCAAACCCTCTGCACACTCTCTGCACAAACTCTGCACAACCACAGCAAAGACAAACTGCACCAAACCCTCTGCACACAGCAACGCACAAACTGCAACCACAGCACCGACAAACCACACAAAGACAAACTGCAAAACCCTCTGCACCACAGCACCACAAAACCACAGCACACTCATGAACCACAGCACCATCAAACTGCACCAAACCCTCTGCACACTCATGAACCACAGCACCATCAAACTGCACCAAACCCTCTGCACACTCATGAACCACAGTAAAGACAAACTGCACCAAACCCTCTTCACACTCATGAACCACGGCAACAACAGACTGCACCAAACCCTCTGCACACTCATGAACCACAGCAACGACAAACTGCACCAAACCCTCTGCACACTCATGAACCACAGCAAAGACAAACTGCACCAAACCCTCTGCACACTCATGAACCACAGCAACAACAAACTGCACCAAACCCTCTGCACACTCATGAACCACAGCACCATCAAACTGCACCAAACCCTCTGCACACTCGCAGACCACAGTGAAGACCGACTGCACCAACCCTCTTCACTCGCGAACCCGCGCAACCAACAGACTGCACCAACCCTCTGCACACTCGCAGAACCACAGCAACGACAAACTGCATCAAACCCTCTGCACACTCGCAACACAGCAAAGACAAACTGCACCGAACCCTCTGCACACTCGCGAACCCCCGCTTGGCGACAAAGCTGCGCAAACCCCTCACACACTCATGAACCACAGCAACGACAAAGCACCAAACCACCTCTGCACACTCATGAAACGACAAGCCACCAAACTGCACCTCGCAACCCTCTGCACAAGCTGCAAACCACAGCACTCGACAAACAATGCAATCATCAAACCCTCTGCACACTCATGAACCACAGTAAAGACAAGCTGCATCAAACCCTCTGCACACTCAAGGAACACAGCACCAACAAACTGCAAACCCTCTGCACTCTTGAACACGGCAATGAACCCACTGCACCAAACTTCTCTTTCAGCCCCCGGCATCAACAGACTGCCCGCGAACCGCGTCAATGACAATCTGCGACAAACCCCTCTGCTCACTCGCGAACCACAGTAAACAAACTGCATCAAGCCCTTCTGCACACTCATGGAACACAACAACAAACTGCACCAAACCCTCTGCAAACTCGCCAACCCTCTGCACGCTCATCAACCACAAACTGCACCACCAAACCACTCTGCACTCATGAGACCACAGCACCGACAAGCTGCGCAAACCCTCTGCTCACTCATGAACCACAACCAACGACAAACTGCACAAACCCTCTGCACATTCGCCTTGACCACAGCAACAAACTCCGCACCAAACCCTCTGCACACTCGCGAACCATACCGACAAACTACTGCACCCTAAACCCTCTGCACCATCAAACTGCAAACCCTCTGCCACAACCTGAGAGACAAACTGCACCAAACACTCTGCACTCATGAATCATCAACCACCCTTAACGACAACCCACAGCAACGACAAGCACCCAACCCTCTGCACACTCATGAACCACAGCAAGAGACAAACTGCACCAACCCTCCTGCACACTCGCGAACCAACAACAACGACAAACTGCAAACCCGATAAGAGCTGCACCATTCACCTCTGCAACCACCTTAGCACCGACAAACCCTCTGCACACCTCTGAACCACTCGCGAACCACAGCACCGACAAACTGCGAACCACAAACCAAACTGCACACCCTCGCGAACCACAGCACCATCACTGCACCAAACCCACTCTGCACTCATGACCACAGTGAATAAACACCACGGCCTCACACTCGCGAATCACGGCAAGACCGACTGCACCGACCCTCTGCACACTCCCCATCCAACCACCTTAGCGACAAACTGCTGCAAACCCTCTGCACACTCACGAACCACAGCAAGACAAACTGCACAAACCCTCTGCACACTCATGAACCACGGCAACAACAAACTGCACAAACCCTCTGCACACTCATGAACCACAGCAGCGACAAACTGCACCAAACCCTCTGCACACTCATGAACCACAACAGCGACAAACTGCGCAAACCCTCTGCACACTCGCGAACCACAGCAACGACAAACTGCACCAAACCCTCTGCACACTCATGAACCACAGCGACAAACTGCGCAAACCCTCTGCACACTCCGCAGAAACACAGCGCTTAACGACAAACTGCACCAAACCACTCTGCACTCGCGAACCACCGAAAACCCAAAAACGCAAACCCCCAAAACCCCCCCCAACCCCACACAAACTGCACCCCCCCCCCCCCAACCACAGCACCACAAACTTTCCCAAAACCCCGCCCCTAACCACCCCACAACCAAACCCCCCAAAAACCCGGCCCCCCAAAAACTCCAAACCCCCCCCCAAACCCCGAACAAACCAAAACCCCCCCAAACCCCGAAAAAGAAAAACAAACTCCCAAACCCCCCCCCTTTAAAAACCAAAAACCAAACCCTCTGCCATTTGAACCCGAACAAACCCCCAAAAAACCCCCGCCCCTCGCAAACCCCGAAGCAAACTCCCCAAAAAACCTCTCACTCCCCCGCGCCGCCCAAACCCCCAAACCCTCCCACCCGCCCGGGGGAAAAAACCCCCCCCCCCAACCACGGCCCAAAAACCCCAAACCCCCCCACCCCCCAAACCACGAAAACTGAACCCTTTTCCACCCCCCACAAACACAAACTGCCAAACCCTCTGCCCCCAAAACCCAGCACAAACTACCACCCCTGCACTCCAACCACCACGACAAATGCACCCCCCCCCCCCTCGCGAACCACGCAAAAAAACCCCCAAACCCTCCACCCCCGAACCACGAAAACAAACTGCCCACCCCTTCACATCGCAAACCACGGCAAAAAAAAACCCCCCACCCGGACCCACCAAAAACGCCAAACCCTCCCCACCCCCCCAAAACAAACCGGGAAAAACCCCGAACCCCGCAAACCCAAAACAAACTCCCCCCCCGACATTTAAACCACACCCAAAAAACCCCCCCGCCTAACCCACCCCCAAAATCCCGGCCCTCGGCCCAAAACCCACCCCGCAAACCCGCCCTGCCAAACCCCAAAAAAAGCCCCTTCACCCGCAACCAGCCCGAAAAACCCCTGCCCTCCCGAACCACAGCACGAAAAACCCAAAACCCCTCTGCCACCCCGGAACCACGCAAAAAAACCCCCTCTGCACCTCCAACCACAGAAACAAACTCCCAAACCCCCCCCCGGAACCACGCCCCCGGGCAAACCCCCCCCTTCCACCCCGGGGAACCCCAAAGAAACCCCAAACCCCCCCACTCGCCCCCCAAAAAAACTCCCAAACCCTCTGCACTCAAACCCCCAAAAAAAGGGCCCAAACCCTCCCCACCCCGGAACCACAGCCCAAAACTCCAAACCCCTCAAGGGAACCCACAAAAAAACCCCCCCCGACCCGAACCCCAAAACTCCCCAAAACCCCTCACCCGCAAACCGGCAAAACCCCACCCTCTGCACCCCAACCCCGGAACAAAAAACTGCCCCCTCTCCCAACCCGCCCCCCCCCAAAAACCCCCGACCCTCTGCACATCCGAACCACCCCAAAACTGCACCCCCCCTTTTCCCCCAACCCGCCCAAACTCCCAAACCCCCCCCCCCCAAAAAAAACCCCAAAACCTTCCCCCCAAAACCGGAAACCCCCCAAAAAACCCTTTCCCCAAACCGAAACCCCCCCAAAACCCCCCCGAACCCCCCGCCTCCCCCCCCAAAAAACCCCAAACGCAAAACCCTCCCCCACCACCCCCAAAAAACCCCCCCCAAAAACTGCCACCCCCACCCCGAACCCCCCCAAACCACCCCCCCCCTTTTAACCCAACCCAAAAAAAAAAAAACCCCCCCCAACCCACCAGCCCAACCCCCAAACCCCCGCCCCCCGGGAACCAACCGCAAACCCCCCCCCTAAACCCCAAGCAAAAAACTGCCCAAACCCCTCCCACTCCAAACCCGGGCCCAAAAAAAAAACCGGAAACCCTCTGCCCCTATAAAAAAGGGGAACCCAAAACCCCTTTCCACTCATAAACCCCCAAACGCCCCAAAAAACCCCCTCCCCCCCCCCAAAAAAAACCCCCAAACCCCGCCCTGCGAAAAACCCACAAACTGCCCCAAACCCTCTGCCCTGCAACCCGGAAAAAAAAACCCCCCCCCCTCCCCCCCAAAACCCAAAAAACCCAAAAAACCCCCCACACTCGCGAACCACGCAAGAAAAACTCCAAACCCTCGCCCCCGGAACCCCCGAACACAAACCAAACCCCTCCCCGAAGCAGAAAAGAAAAAAGCAACCCCTCCCCACTCGCAACCACGAAAAGAAAAACTCCAAAAAACCCTCTCACCCCCCAAAAAAAACCCCCAAAAACCCCCCCTCCCCCCCAAAAAAAAAGCAAACCCCCCCCTCCCCACCCCGAAAAATCCCGCCCCACCCCCCCCGAACCCAGCCCAAAAAACTCACCAAACCCTCCGGCCCCAAACCAAAAAAACTGCCAAACCCTCTCACCCCCCAAAAACCGCCGCCCCCCCACCCCCCCAAACCCCCCGGCCCCCAAAACCCCCCCAAAACCCACCCCAAACCGGGGAAAAAACCCCCAAAAACCCCCCCCCACAAACCCAAACCCCCACCCCCCCCAGACCACAAAGCAAAACCCCCCCCACCCGGACAAAACCCCAAAAACCCCCCAAACCCGAACCCGGAACCAAAAAAGGGGAAATTCACCCCCCCCTAAAACACCCCCCCCACCCCGCAACCCCCCAAAAACTCCCCCTTACCCCAAAAACGAAAACTCCCCCCCTGCCCCGGGGGCCAGAAAACAAAAACGCCCCCTGACACCAAAACCCACCCCCAAAAACCCGCCCTCAAACCCCGAACCACGACCCCCCAAAACCCGACACTGGGCCCCCCAAAAAAACCAAAAACCCCTCCCTGGGAACCGCAACACAAACTGCCCCCCTCCATCGCGAACCAGGGGACAAACCCCCCCCGCACCCCGGCCCCGGGCCAAAAAAACCCCGGCCCCCCCCGACGCCCCAAAACCCCCCAAAAGCGAAACCCCCCCCCAAAACCCCCCCCACCCGCACCCAACCCCACGGAAAACCCCAACCCCCCGGGGCCCCAAACCCCCCTACCCCCCGCCCCCAACCACGGACAAACTGCCCAAAACCCCCCCCCCCGAACCCGGCAAAAAAAAACCCCACCTCTGCACCCGAACCACGAAACAAAAACTGCCCAAACCCTCTCAATCCGAACCCACAGCGAAAAAAAACCCTCCCCCAAACCCCCAAAAAACCCCCCCCCCCTTTTCCCCCCGAACCCCGGCAAAAAAAACGACCAAACCCCCCCCCAACCCCAAGAAACCCCCAAAACCCCTCCCTCCGACCAGGCAAAACTGCCCAACCCCTTGCCACCCCGGGGAAACAGAAAAAAACTACCCCTCGCACCCCGGAACCCGCACGACAAACTGCCCCCCCTCCCACCCCAACCCCCCCAACCCCCCCCCCAACTCCCAAACCCCAAACCCACCCCCCTCCCCGAAACCCCCAAAAAACCCCCAAATCTGCCCCCCCCGGCACCGCAAACGCCCCCCTGCCACTCGAAACCCCCCAAAAAAAAAACCCCCACCCCCAACCCAACAAAAAACCCCAAAACCCCTCTGCCCCCCGGAACCGGGACAAACTCCCCAAACCCTCCCCCCGAAAACCACAAAACCGCCCCCGCACTCGCGACCACGCACAAAACGGGAAAAACCCTCTCCCCCCCAACCACCCAAAAAATAAACCCTCTGCACACTCGCAACACCGAAAACCAAAACCCTCACCCCCCCAAAACCAGGGGAAAAAACTGCCCAAACCCTTTTCACTCCCCAGGGGGAAACCAAAAACTGCCCCCCTGCCCCCCCCAACCCAGAAACAAACTGCCAAAACCCTCCCCGAACCCCCCCCAAAACTGCAAACCCCCTGACCCCAAACGAAAAAACCCCACCCCTCCCCAAACCACCAACAAAAACCCCCAACCCCTTAACCAAAACAAACGAAAAACCAAACCCTCTCCACCCCCCCCCGGGAAAAATAAACCACCCCCTGACCCCAAAACCAAACCCCAAACCCCCCCCCCCCCCCCACAGCCCCGAAACCCCCCAAAACCCTCTGCACCCCCGACCCAACACCAAACTCCCAAACCCTCTGCACACCCCCCAAACCCCCAAAAACCCCCCAAAACCCTTTCCCCCCGAAACAAAAAAACCCCTCCCCAAAACCCCCCCACTCCCCAACCAGGGGAAAACAAACTCCCCGCCCCTCCCCCCCGGAAAACAAAACCCCTGCCCAAACCCCTTGCACCATAAACCAAAAAACTCCCAAAACCCCGCAATCCACCAGACCTCCAAACCCCCCACCCAACAACACCACAAACCCCGCCCCTAACCCAAACCACGCGAAAACTGCCCAAACCCCGCACACCCCCAACCCCCCCAAAAACCCCCCCCCCCAAAACCCCAACCCAAAACCCACTCAAAACCCTCCCCAAACTCCAAACCCAAACCAACCCCCAAACCCCGCACCCAACCACGCCCAAACTGCAAACCCCCCCGCAAACCACCCTGCACCAAACCCCGCAAACTCCAACCACGCAACAACCCCCCAAACCCCCCCAAACTGCAACCAAACCCCCGACAACTCCAAACCCCTAAAACCAAACCCCCCAAAAACCCCCCACTCGCGACCGGCCCCCCCAAACTGCAAAAACCCTCCCCAACCCAACCAAAATGGCCCCTCCACCAACCCCAAAAACCCCCCAACCCCTCCACAGAAACCCCCCCCCCCAAACCCCGCACCCCCAAACAAAAACCCCCCCCCCTTTTTCCCCCCCGAACCCCCAAAAACAAAAAAAAACCCCCCCCAAACCCACACAAAAAACTGCCCCAAACCCTCTGCCCCCCCAAACCACAACCCGACAAACCCCAAAACCTCTCCCTCCCCAACACCCGAAAACCCCAAACCCTCTGCACCTCAAACCCCCCAAAAAAAACCGGCAAACCCTCTGCACTCGCAGACCAAAGGCAAAAACCAAACCCTCTCCCCCCGGAACCGCACACAACCCCCAAACCCTTTTTTTTTTCCCCAACCACACAAAAAAAAACCCCAAACCCCTCTCCCCAAACCAACACAAACCCCCAAAACCCTCTGCACATCTGAACCACAGAAACAAACTCCAAACCCTCTGCACCCCCGGAACCCAGAAAAGACAAACTGCCCAAACCCTCTGCACCCCAAACCCCAAACGAAAAACCCAAACCCTCTGCACACCCCAAACCACAGCAACAAACTGCCCACCCCTGCACCCGCCAAAACCGCAACGCCCACCCCCCCCCCAAACCGCCCCAAAACCCCCCCCTCCCCCCAACCCCCCCAAACGCAAAAAACCCCTCACCCCAACCCGACCCAAAAAAAACCCCCCCCTCCGCAAAAAAAAAGGACAAACTGCACCAAACCCCCCCCTAACCGAAACAAACTGCACAAACCCCTCCTCCCCCAACCCCACACCAACTGCACCAAACCCCCACTCGACCCCCGCAAACTAACCACCACCCCAACCCCCCCCCAAAAACGCAACCCTGCAACCTGACCCACCCCCTGCCAAACCCCGCCCAAACCGCGAAAACAAGCAAACCACCTCCAAACTCGCAACCCGTGAAACAACAACCCACCCTCCCGGCAACAACTCGAAAACCCCACACCATCGCAAACCCACGGCACCAAACCCCCCCCTCCAACCACGCAAACAAACCCAAACCCCCAAATAACCACGGCAACAACCCCAAACCCCCCATCCCCACGCAACCGAAAAACCCCTTTCCCCCTTTTAACTCGCCAACCCCAAACCCCCACCCCCCCAAACCACGCGACAAACTCCCAAAACCCTCCACACTAGGAACCAAACAACAAACTGCCCCCCCAAACCCTCGAAATAAAACCACCCCCTAAACCCAAACCAAACACGCACCAAACACCAAACCCAAACCCCGCACACAATCAAACCCCCACCCCAAAACCCGCCACATTTTAAAACCCCCACTGCCCCCTCCCACCCAACAACCACAAACCTCGACCCTCTGACCGCCAGCAAAAAACCCCCAACCCCTCCACCCCCAAACCCAGGCAAGACAAACCCCAAACCCTCCCCGAACCAGCCCGCAAACTGCACCAACCCCACCTGAACCCCAACCACAAACCCCCCCTTTCCACCCCAACCACAATACAAACTGCACCAACCCCCTGCACCCCGACCACGCGCACAAACTGCCCAAAACCCCCAACAAACCAGCAGACAAACCACCAACCCTCCCCCCAACCACGAAAACCCGCACCAACCAACCCTGCACCAAACCCGCACAAACTGCACAAACCCTCTGCACACTCGCGAACCACACCAACAAACTGCCCCAAACCCTCCCCCAACCACGCAACCCAAACCCAAACCCCCCTGACCAGACCCAACCAAAACAAACCACCCCCCCGCAACCAAACCACGAACCTACCACCAAACCCGCCCCAAACCGCAGGGCCAAACCACCAAAACCCCTGCAAACTCTGCCCACACACAAAGAAAACCCCCACCTCGGAACCACAGCACCGAAACGCAAACCCTCTGCACCTCGACCACGGAACGAAACTGCCCAAACCCTCACCCTTTAACCAAGAACAAACTGCCCAAACCCTCGCACACTCTGAACCAACGGCACAAACTCCCAAAACCCTCCCACTCCAAACCACAGAACCCCCACCCACCCTCTGCACACGCAACCAACCCCCACCTAACCACACCCGCACCCAACCCAAAACCCAACCACCCCCACCCCGCAACCCACAGAACACGCCTGAACCCCAACCCGCCGCAAACCAAGACTCGCAAACCCTCCCACCAACCACACCAAGAAACTGCAAAACCCTCTCACACCCCAAACCCCAAACGCCACCGACCCCCCCAACACAAAAACCTGCCACTCCAACCCCGCACCCCAAAAGAACCCGCACCCAACTCCAAACCCCCACCAAACCACTCAACCACCCAACCCCACACACAAACCCAAAACCCCCCACTGCAACCAGCCCACCAACCAAACCCCGCAACCGCAACCAAAAAAAAACCAAACCCCCCCTGAAACCACCATAACCACCACCCCC
>JAFJMP010000304.1:0-15081 GCA_029692085.1 Gymnothorax javanicus | reverse complement strand
TAGGCCCCATTTTGGCTTGCACTTGATTGACCCCTAAAACCCAAACCGATGCAGGTAGGGCCAAAAAAATTGGAGAATTTTCTAGTTAGGGTAGGGACATAAAACCACTAAAGTTTCAGCAAAATTTAAGAAAGTGACTATCACCAACTGCCTGAACCTTACAGACAATGGCTCTTAAGTGCAGTTTTTTGTTGGCTTTGTGCCCTCCTTTTCCCCGCTTTGCTCAGTTTAGTTTGTGGATATTTTGTTAGCCCATGTGCCATTTTGGTTTGGATTAATAAATAAATAAAGTCAATTCATTGGATTCAAGACTCGCTATTGGTGACCTTCTGCGAACGTAACAGGACACCTCTGCTTGTTCCAGCAGGATAACGCCAAGCCACATTCTGCAGGGAGTACAATTGACTTCATAGTCACGGGGTGTGTGTACTAGACTCGCATGCCTGCAGCTTGGACTTCTCTCCCTCTGAAAATGTGTGGTGATTGTGAGGTACAAAATTCAACAACGGAGACCCTGGACTGTTCATCAACTATAGTTCTAGCCTGTCAAGCAGGAATGGGAATAAAGCCTGCTTTCAAAACTCTAACAGTTGGTGTCCTCAGCCCTGAAGTGATTTCTTAGTGTTATAAAATGGAGAGGGAGATATCAGTGGTGAACGTGGACCTGTCCAACTTCATCGGAACTTGTTTCAGATATCATATTTCTAAATTTCTATTTTCAATAAAGAAAAGAAAAGATGAGGTAAACATTACTCATCTTGTTTTTGTACATTTTCAGTCAAATACAGGTTCAATGGATTTGCAAGTTACAGCTCACTGTTCTTATTTATATTTTACACATTGTCCCAATTCTTCTGAACTTGAGGCTACAATCCTTTAACAAAGTGGAAATATTGTGATATTGAGGTGATTTTTATGAATGATTTTATGAATTGCAAAGCCAATAAGGCCAAGGGTCATGATCAACAAGCAGCCATATTTCTGGACTAGAGAGTTGCCATCCTCGGGGATTCATAGAATATTTCACTCGAGGCTAGTTAGTTACTTCGTTTCTGCACAGTGAATGCATCTGCTAATTATTCATTTGGCAAGCAGGTACTTTAACTTCAGAGGGCACTGCCGCGCGTATGCAGCTACAAAAGGCGCGGCTCTGAGTGAAAGTTGAATGGAATTTACAACATGAATTTTAAGAATGCGTACGTATAAGCCACTATTTCATAGTTCTTTTAAAGAGACCCAGCTCGGCAGTTTTTTGTGTTTTATCGCACTCAGAGAAACGCAGCACACGAATAAAATGTCAAGATGGAAGTTTTCGGCTTGATTCTGCTGCTGTTCTGCGCCTATGGTGGCGAAGGTAGGGCGTGCGCAGTGCTCTTTTCTCACCTGACGGGGATTATCGTATTTTTAATGAGTCACATTTAAACGCATTTATTTTCTGACTTACTTATTAAATGATAGATTTCTGAATGTAGTCGTCGTATTATGGAATTAAGAACCTTTTTTACAGGGAAGTAACTTTCATTTTCAAAATATTCCCGTTTCCACCCCAGGCAGATGTCAAGTGCTTTTACTCTCTTACAGTTGTAAGAGAGTAAAAGCACTTAAGTTGTTTTCCACTTGTAGCCTATTCCATTCGATTTCACTTTTTGAAGTTAGGGATAAAAGTAATGAGTGTATTTAA
The DNA here is from genome assembly GCA_029692085.1 of Gymnothorax javanicus. Taxonomy (NCBI): domain Eukaryota; kingdom Metazoa; phylum Chordata; class Actinopteri; order Anguilliformes; family Muraenidae; genus Gymnothorax; species Gymnothorax javanicus. The sequence continues at coordinate 13,400 of JAFJMP010000304.1, read as the reverse complement.
AGCCCTGTCGACGGCGCTGCCGCGCTTAAGGGCCGGTTCATACTCTACGCAAGATATGCGAGCACAGGTCCGTTCCATTCCGTTCACAGAGAAGCCTGAACACGCGCCCTTGCTGCGCTCGTTCGCGTACCTTGCGTAGAGTATGAACCGGCCCTATGGTGCATTATTTGCTTTATCTCCCCTATTGGAATCTCACGGAAATACACGCGTCGATGCGTCGCGTTACAAAAATTTGGAGGACACGCTTTGCTACGCAAGGACGCAGGATGGCTACCTTGCGTTGCTCGATGCGTTGCCTTGCGTTCGCGCTCACGTACCTTGAGTAGAGTATGAACCGGCCCTAATACGTGTATTTGGCCATTTGTGAAAATGGAAATTATTTTAAATGCTTGTTGGAAGGTATGGGTGACAATGTTTTCATAATACTTGAATTGCTTACTTTACCGTTTTCAATTTTTTTCAAATGTTGAGTGAGCCCTTGATGTCTTTTAAAGTGCGCATAGCTCGTGTAAGAAATATAATTCGTAGGAGCATTGCTCCGAAACCTAGTTCTGTAATTCTAATTCCTTCGGGAATTAAATTCCTTGCAACCAAGGTAAATCATAACGCAGTGTCTAGAGACAGTTATATGGGTACAGCAGTCGATTTGACGGGATTAGAATAAGGATTAGGGATTCTGGTTAGGGGTAGGGTTATGTTAGGGGTCAGGGTTAAGGTTAGGTATGGGGAAATTTTAAATTCTACCTGCATAAGCAAATAGAGTGCACAGGCACACAGACCTTTTATGTTTAGATCACTCCCTTCTCAGATTAAAAACATGATTCATGAAATATATGTATTGACCCCCCACTAATAATTTTTAAGTTGTAAAACACCCTTCCCAGCCCCAAATCTAAAGAATGTGATTTCAATCAGCAGAGTTAGCCCAAGAGGTTTTACTTAGGGAGATGTCCTTAGATCTTTTAAGGAATTTTATGAATATTTTCAAACCTCTTTTTCAAAAAGTGTTTTTACACCTTTAGATAATCAGATTTTTTTTTTTTTCCCCTCCGGGATGTTAGCCCATTCCCGCCTATCCTCCCCAATTCGACAAGCTCCTGCTTCTGTGCCAATCCAGCACTCATCGTTCGAGAAACACAAGCTCTAATCAAGTTGTTAACTGAATCTGGTGCATTCAATTGGCATCTAAACGAAGAATTGCAGATGGCATACTCGCTCGAGGAAGAACCGACGAAAATCGGCCAAGAACCACCATCAAAAGAATACATCTCCCCATCCCTTCCACGCTTTTAAATTTCATTTAGACCATTAGGAAAAATCGTTTTCAACTTTTCGATCCAATGTCTCTCTCTAGCCAATCTCCGCTTCTTTGACCAACACACCCCAGATTCCAGGCCCGAGATAAACAAGTTACCGCTGCCATGTAGCCTAAAATGTAAATATAATAGAGTAAGTTTATTAGTCCGGTCAATGAGGTAGAGATGTTGTTTTAACCTTTGTAGTAGACTGTTTTTTGTTTGTCCAATATACAATCTCCCACAGGTTCCACACTCAATTCCGTATACTAAATTGGACGATCTTAGTCCCAGGGTCTGTCCCACAGGAGCCCCCAAATTAGTATATTGATTATTAAAAAACTTACCTTTCTATAATGTATCTCTAATTTGTCCTTTTTATCCCTATTTAGAGAGGCATGAACCAAAACATTTTTTAAATTTTTATTCCGTCTAAACGCTGCAATGATTTTAAAATCAACCCAAGATTCTAGCGTATCCTGTAACGTTTTAAAACTGGTTTTAATCTCCCTACTTAATTTTACTGAGGCTGGAGAGAAAGTCGAGACAAACGGGACAATCCCACGTTGATCTCCATCATCCATCCCCAGACCACGACCTTCTCGAAAGTCACGCTCCACCTCAGCCCCGATCGAACGGAGAAACGTCCCACCACACCCTCCAGGCCTCAAGGCCTTAAAGAGGATACTAGTTGCTGATTCGATATCCTCCATTACTGCGCAAATCCCATGAAACCGCATAAGCTGGGGCTTGACAATCCCCTTATATGCATGTTTCGGATGGCAACTAGACCTATGCAACAGTGCGTGAGTATCGGTTGGCCCAAAATAAACTCTCGCTCCCAATCCCAACCCTCCATTCTCCTCCCTCATCACACAAACCTCAGCATCCAAAAATTCGATTTTCTGCGATTGCAAGTTATATTTTACCGATATTGAAGCATGATGTTCATTCAGGATCGCCACAAAATCTTTAAAATCAGGTTCAGAATAGCCCCAGACACCAAAAATATCATCGAGGTACCAAACATACAAAGTCGGAAGTTTCCTGCACCTGGGGAAGACAGCTCGCCCCCAGTCCGCCATACAAACATTGGCATAAGCCGGAGCAAACTTCTTCCCCATTGCCGTGCCATGCACCCCGAGATAGCATCTGGAGCCAAACCCAAAATCATTTTTTGTTAAACCTAATTCTAATAGAGTTAAAAGGGCCTCATCCAGTCAAGTGGGGTCCGGATATCTCTTGAAGATCTCTCCAACCGCCCGAAACCCAACTGGGCATCCACACTCGCACAGAGAGAATCTACATCTACAGAGAAGAGCATCGCCCCAGGTGAGACCCCAACATTTTCAAGCCTTTCAACAAACTCACATGCATCCCTAACACAACCATCGTGTTTTTGTGATAAAGGATTCAAAAATGATCAATAAATTCTGCTACTTCTGTAGGATTCACCACCGCAGTCCGAAATAAATCGGTCTTCCTGAAGGATCCTGTGTGGAACTGTCCACATAACCCCGGATCTTTATGAATCCTTAGGAAGTAGATAAAATTTCCTTGGCCGTGGAGGGTCCTCACCAAACAGATAATAAATTGTACATTTGTTTTGAGTAATGACCTTTTTTTCCATAATTCTCTCACAATCTCCCGCATCTGCCTCCGCGCCTCCAACTGCAAGGAATGGTCCAGAGGTAAATAGTGTTCTACATTATTTAATTGTCCGTTAGCTTCTGTCAAGTATTGATTTCCATCCATGACCACAATTTTCGATCCCCTGTCCGCTGGTTTGAATTATTATGTCCTGGCTCTTTTTCCAATCGTTTCAACTCTTCTTTTCTTCCCCAGACAGGTTCTTCTCCCCTCGCTTCCAAATGAGATCCTATTGAACCTCACGACATCCCGTCCGATGAGATCTCTAAATGGGATCTGAAACAGATTCCCCTCCGGCTCCCCAAGTTGAGGGATCAATGAAAGGTTCTTTTTCTGCATTTATCGCAAGTACTGAAAATGATCAATAATTTTAGGCGTCCATGATATCGATATAAGTCCCTTCGGAGATCCTGCCTGTCCACCACCAGTGGAGTTGGAATAAAAAGAGGCCCCTTTCTAGCAACGAGCGTTCAGCCTCCGATAAAAAAAAAAGTTAATGACAAATTCAAAATATTCGAATGTGGAGGGGTGAGTGTCCCCAATTCCCCCATATCTAGTTTAATTGTTTCATCCATGAGTCCAAGATTTGTTTTCCAGTACATGGCTTCCAATGGACCGGATCATTATCCCTTTGTAGGTAAATTCCCCTTCTTCCAATGCATTCAAAATCCCATAATTTGCCTTCAAAAAGTCATTGTCTGTTTTAAGAGGGCTTGTGCTCCCAATGGGAGCTGTGTAGAAAAACTGAATGAGTGGTATAAAAACCTCTGCCTGTGGAAAGACCCTTTTTACAAGCATCACTAGGGTCTGAAATTGCTTTTTAATTGTATCAAGCAAGTTCTCCCTCAGGCAGTTATTTAAACCCACTGAGAGCACCACCTTCTGTGTTGTCAGACATGGGTCCAATTTCTCCAGGATGTTGCCTTTATATGATGTATCTTTGCCCCTGGAAAGCTATCTATTTGCACCAGTGGGTAATTGTACTCTGGTATTCCAGCTAGATTTGAATCACCCACTATCACAACAGGTTTATGGACCTCCATCGACCAACACACCACTTTCTGAAAAGTTCTTATGGTCTAATGGGTTTTTGTAGGAAAGCGGGGAAATCCTCTATCCCCCGCTTTCCTGCACCTCCCTATGCCCCATGAATTACAGCCTACACCAGTAGATCCCCCCCATCTGTATCCTCTCCCAAAGGATTTTCTAACCCACTGTTGGTCAATGGGGATAGATGGGGCAATATCATGTCTCTAAAACCGCCACATTTGTCACCATGGTACCCATCTCCTGGTTTACAACAGATACACCATCTAATAATTCATACCCGTTTTCTCTGAGCCTAAATTATCTGTAAATTCCAGATTAAAATTAGGACGAGATTCCGAGCTCTCTTCCAAGCTATCAGGAAGGTTGGCTGCATGCACCTGTGCAACAGCTATCTGTTGTCTCCCTCCCATTCCAGATACTAGCTCTCTGCTGGATGTAGCTCCAGAGGGAGGGCTCATTCAGTGCCCGATTGGGTGTAGCTTTATCAGGAGTTAGAAATTGGGGGTTATCAATGGAGTTTAAGCCTACACTCCAAATGGGATTAAGGTTAAGGTTAACATCAGGGTTCAAGCTGGGGTCATTCCCTTGAACAGAACTAGGTGGATTAACCACTGGGCTCGAGCCTGTCCTCAAAATGAAGTTCGTCAGAGGGTTAAAATTAGGGTTAGGGTTAGAATTAGAAGGGTTATGATTAGAATCAGGGTTAGGGTTATGATTAGGATTTGCATTAGAATCAGGGTTAGTATTAGAGTCAGAGCCAGAGCCAGAAGTAAGTTTGGGATTAGGGTTAAAATTATAGTTAGGGTTTAAATTTGTTTGTTAAAATTATGTTAGGTTTTAGGGTTAGGGTTAGGATTATGAATCTGCTCACGCTGGGTCTTGTGGACAAGCCCGTTAAGGCATTGCCTATTGGACTGGTTACCAGGGTCCTGCTAGGTTTTTGCCTGTTGATTCAAACTGCCAGTTGTCTCTATAGTCCTGGGGGTATTCAGAGTTCCGTAGAGGCTAAGAGTTTCCTGATTTTGATAATTTTTATGGTTGCTGCTTGGCTCAATGCTGAGTTGGTGGTTTGAAAGGGATTAGGGCGGGGATCTTTTTAGTCTTGGGGCTAATAAGGTTTTTAGGAAGGAATTTCAGGACACATCATCAGTAGTGTACCTTGGGATTTATTGGATGTTTGAAGATTACCACTAGACAGCCTCCCCAAAATCAGCCCCACCGAGGTGATCAAATCCTGGTGTGTCCCTTAGCCAAATGGAGTTTTTATCAGGCCTTTGATGGCTAAGTTTTAAGATGAATAAGGTTTTGTTTAAAAGACACCCGTGTATCTATCCGGAAAGGTAAGTTATTTTGCGGTTCTTTTAGGATAGGTAACTGTTTTAGAAGAGTTTTTAAAGGTTTTTTCGGTTATCCGATGCTATTTTTTATGGAGTGGTGTATTTAAGGGTGAGTATTTTGGATGGTTTTTGGAAGGGAAAAAAGATTTTAAGTTCTTTTTAAGGCTATGTTGAGGCTTCCCGATAGGTGTTTAAGTATCTAAAGTAATTAGTTCTTTTTTTGGGGCATTTGTTCAAAAACAGTCTCACATCCCATCTTGACGCTTGTGTACATATGGACATATGCTGGTGCAAATCCCCTGCCCATAGCCGTTCCAAGGAACCCAGGGGGAAGTCCTTGTTGAATTCCCAAACTCATTCTTGTTAACACTGATTTCCAGGAGTTGCCAACTAGGTGTGTCAGGGCTGAAGATGTGGTCCTTCATCACATCCCCATCCCATCCCGCTGACACCCCCTCAGAGAGGAAGTGTTTATGTTTGTGTAAAGCCTCCCAAAACCTCCCCGAGAAACAGGAAGGGGTCAGCCCATTATGGAGGGTTGTCGCTTCCCCCACTATTCCTCCTTGGTGGGGCATCAGGAAGGGATTTGTGTTTAAAATCATGTGTCCCTTAAATTAGGCCCCAGGAATTGCTCCAAGTCCTGGGGTGAGATCCTGTGTCCCCATATTCAAGCGACCCCAGGAGGTCGTCTTGAATTTTGTTTAGACCTCGAAACCCGTGGGACAAGTTAATGTGTAAAGGACTCACCTGGTGAATGAACCAGGACTTCTCCTGGTTTAAAAGGTTTTAGAGATGACCGATGCACTAAAGTGTTTTTGGTTTAAAGTTAGGGTTGGAAAATTAAAATTTGATTTTTTCGTTAAAAAATAATGTTGGTAAAATTATTGTAATAAAGGAGAGGGATCTTGTAATGTTTTATTGGTCAAATAATCGATTTATAAACTGTGTTGTTTAGTCGTTTTAAATTATTTATAACCATAATGCTTTGTCCATATCACAAAAAACTTTATTAACAAGGAAGTAAGTATTTAAAGTTTTTTTCAGGTTGGGGGACTGTGTTTTCCATGGTCTGAGATTGTTAATTTGTAGTTTATAATGATTATGGTGTTTCATTGTGTGATAATAATATATTAAAAACCAATTTTGTAGTTGGATACTTTTAAATCGGTTAATAATTAGGAGATGGACTTTGTAAAGGTGATAATTCGTTTTTGTATTGTTTTTCAATAGATAGGTTTGGAAAAATTGGGGTATTTTTTTAAAGTGTTTTTTAATATTTTGTAATGTTTAATAATAAACGGTTTATGATTTTTTTTTTGTAGTAATAAATCTGGTTTACAATATTTTTATTTGGTTTTTAAGAGTTGTAGAGGTTGATCCTGGTCATTTAGTATGTTTTTTCAGTTTCTGGGGAAATTATTTTGTCAAATATTGAATTTGGTTTTGAGGGGATGTTATTTTTTTGGGGGAAAATTATAGGAATGAAGTTGGGGGATAGGGGTTAGGACAAGGATTTATGTGTTTGGTGGAGGTTAAGGTTAGGTCTGGGAGGTGGGATGTAGGTTGGAGTTGGGTGTAGAGTTAGGGTTTGCAATAGGTTAAAATTTGGAGTTAGGGGTTCCAGGTTAAGGAATAATTAGGATGAGGAAGGAATAAGATTAAGGGGTAGGGGGATTGGGTTTTCGTTAGGTAAGGGCATTAATTGGTGTTGGGGTTAGGTCTGGGGTCCTCTTTGGGTTAATCAACAGGTTAGAGTTGACAGGATAGGGATAGGTTAGGAGAGGTGTTAGGGTTAGGGTTGGGGTTAGGGTTGGGGTTAGGGTTAGGGTTAGGGTTGGGGTTAGGGTTAGGGTTAGGGTTGGGGTTAGGGTTAGGGTTAGGTTTAGGAAAACAATCTTCCTTTCCCAAGTTTCCCCTTATGAGGGCTCCTTGGGAAAGAAAAGTTTGCAGGCCATTCAGTGTACTGGAGCCTTTATATAGGAAGAATTTGGTCCCTCTTGTGTCGAAGTTTTAAGTGCGTTTGTTGAGTCCTCTTGGGAACAAAGTGTTTAGTTTTATGATCCAATGTTTTTCTGCCCTACGTCTGTCCTCCGGTGTCCAATTGTTGTTTGTCTGGAGCCCGGATATTTCTAGTGCCTCAAGTCCATGGTGAAGGAAGTGAGCCACTAGGTGTGTGTCTGTCTCCCTATGATTTCTAATGTTATATATGTGTTGTGCTAATCTAGTCCTTATCTTGTTACCTGTTTCTCCCACATATTTTATGTCACAGTGGTTACACTTAATGACATATATGCAGTTATGTGTGTTGAGTGTGAGTGTTTGTTTGATTAGGTATGTTGTGTTTGTTGTGTTGTTTCTTTGTTGTGGCTTGTTTGTAAAATGCTGGGTCTTGTGGATGTACCGTTTAATTTCTGGTAATTTGCTGTTTACCAGATGTCCTTGAGGTTTTTGCCTCTCTTATAAGCTGAGATGACTCTATAGTCCTGGAGTATGTCAGTGTTCCGTAGGGATCTGTTTAGATTTTTGCTTAATTAATTTAATGTTTGCTGCTTGGCTAAATGCTGAGTAGGTGGTTATGAGTGGGATTATTTTCCTGGGATCTTGTGGTCTTGTGGTCAAGAAATTTTTCCGGATCTGTCTGAGGAAGGATCGAGTGTATCCCCTGGGTTTTAATGCTTTGAAGAGGCTCTGGGTAGCCTCCTCAAAATCAGTTGTTTGTGTACAAATCCTGTGGTACCTTAGCAATTGTGATTTAATCAGGCCTTTGAAAGTGTGTTTTGGATGAAGACTGTTTTTGTGTAAAAGTGCGTGTGTGTCTGTGTCTTTAAAGAAGACTTTTGTGTCTAATGTGTGTGTCTGGGTAAATGAGGGTCCTTTATATGTGGTGGCGTCCAGGAAGTCTATGCGTTCTTTATGTGTGGTGTATTTAACTGTGATTGATCTGTGGTGTGTGTTGAGGATATGAATGAAGTTTTTGAAATCTTCTAGGCTATGTGTCCATGTTCCCCATATGTCATCTAAGTATCTAAAGTAATTAGTGGGTAGTTTGGGGCATTTTTCAAAAACAGTCTCCTCCCAATGTGCCATGTAAATGTTTGTTGGCATATGCTGGTGCAAATTTTTTGCCCATAGCCGTGCCACTGATCTGCAGGAAGAAGTCCTTGTTGAATTCGAAATCATTCTTGGTGAGGCTGATTTCCAGGAGTTGCAGGAGAGGTGTGTCCGGGCGATTGTCGTCCGGGTACTTCTCCATCCAGGTTTTTACCGCTGTTAGTCCCGACACTGTGTTTATGTTTGTGTACAGACTGTCTACGTCTATTGTGAACAGGATGGCTTCCTGTGCTATTTTGGTGTTTTTTATTTTGTGTATAAAGTCATATGTGTCCTTAATGTAGCTGTTGTGTTTTGTGGATAGTGGGGTGAGGAAATAGTCTATATATTCAGCGATCCTGTAGGATTCACTGTTGCAATCTGAAACAATGGGTCTCCCTGCTGGGACCTGGTATGGTATGGTCCAGGACTGTGGTGGTTTGTGTATTTTGGGGAGGAGGTAGAAAATCCTAGGTCTAGGATTGTCCTCCCCCCTGAGATAAAAAACTCTGTTTTTTGGTGATATAATTGTTGTCTAGAAGTGTTTGTATTATGTTATGTATTTCCTGGGCTGTGTCTGGATATATTGGTCTAGTTAGTTTTCTGTAGTGTGCTGTGTTGTTTAGCTGTCTGTTGGCCTCATGTATGTATTGTGCTCTGTCCATGATCACTATGGCACTCCCCTTATCCGCTGGCTTTAAGATGATTTGTTTGTTTTTTTGCCAGTTGGTGTAGGGCTTGCCTCTCCCCTCTGCTGAGGTTGTTTTTGTCCTTGTAAGCCTGTGGGTTCAGTGCCTTGATCAGGGTGTTGTTGTTTTTTATGATTTGTGTGATTTCCTCTGGGATTTGATTGGTCCTTGGTTCCCAGGTGGACTTTGGAATGAATGGTGTGTTTTGTGTGTTTTCTGATCCCTCGAAGAAGGCCGCCAGTTTTAATTTCCTGTGGAATTCCTGGGTTTCTCCTTTGAGGGTTTCTTTTTGTTTTTTGTGTGTGTTTGTGGTGGGTATAAATGATAACCCTTTGGCTAAAAGACTTAGTTGGTCCTGTGTTGGTGTGAAGTTTCTGGCCAGAAGTATAATGTTCTTATTCCCCTCCCTGATTGTGTTTGGGTTTGTGGGGATCTTCAGTTTAAATGCTGGAGCCAATGGTCCAACATCTTGCTGGCTGTCCTTTCTGTCCAATGGATGTTGTCCTGCGTGGTACAGAAGTCCCCCTCTGGAAGCTTCGGGATGTGTGGCATGTTTCTGCGTATGTGTTCATTAATTTCTTCCAGGTTGGACTTCTGGCGGGGTTCCAGATGGGTGGAATAATTGATGAGTGGAATCCAGAGTTCTGCAGCCGGGAAGGTGGTTTTCGCAGCTCTCAGCATTGTTTGTAGTTGCTTGATTGCTGTCTTCTTTGGGTGCTGGTCCTTGTTGTTGATTCCAAAGGACAGGATGACTCGCTGGATCTTGGAATCTGTGCCTGTCTTCTCCAGGAGTCCCGCAGCATGGTAGAATGTTGCTCCGGGGTAGCTGTCAATCTGGAGGTCCCCTCTGGAGTGGGATGGGATCCTGGAGAGGTTGGAGTCCCCTAAGATCACATTGCTCCCGGTGATGTTGATCCTCCATTCTTGTATCTTCCTGGTGGATCGTGGATGTCTTGTGGGGTAGAAGGTTCCATTTTCCACTCTGGCCCTGGGGGTGTGGGGTGGGGGAACAGGTGTAAGTGGGTGAGTTGGGTTAGGGTTAGCGGTGGGGTTAGGAGTGGGGTTGAGGTTAGGGTTAGGGTTAGGGTTAGGTGTTAGGGAATCATGTAAATCTGATTTACATCAGAAAATGCACTGGCACGCAAGTAACTATTTAATGTTTTTCTATTTTTCCTTTTTTAGGTGTTTCGGACCTTTAAGAAGCTCACATACGATACTTTATTACTTTGTTTATTGGGTGAAGGTGTCAAAGGAGGAGAGGGAGGTATCATTCGTTTTCATTTAATCCAAATGGATGTAACGTTTGTAATTTTACTATCCATTTTTTCTCTTCTCTCAACCTCCTTCTCAAGCTCCAATTCCTACCTTTTTCCAGGCCCACTATATATAAATGTTCAGGGCCGTGGGCACGAAAATGTTCATACAATATGGTGGGTTTTATTGGTGTTTTAATCAAATAGAGGTGTTGTTTAAGCCTGACTCGTAGCGAATTCTTTGTTTGACCTATGTACCATTTATTGCACCTGGTACATTTGATGCCATAAATTAAATTCTTCGAGTCCAGGCTGAAATCCTGTGTAACGGGTAGATATCGGTTGGTGTGTATGTTATTAATGATTTTGTGTGTCTTAAAATAAGGTAAGAGGGGATCGTTCTTTCTTTCAGATAAGGTTGCTCGTACTAGTATATCTTTTAGATTCTTATTTTTACGGTAAGCTGCAATGATCCTGTAGTCTTGGAATTCTCTGGCCTTCTCCTGAAGCTTTAAAAAGTGGCCTTTAATCCTATTGTTAAGAACTGTGGCGGCAGGTGAATATGTGGTTATCATGGGGATCAACTGTTTGGTTTCTCTTTCTCCAGGGTCCGTATAGTTTTGTTGAAAGAGTTGTTTTTACTTCCAATTTTATACTTCTTAGGAAGCTTCTACTATATCCCCTGGGTCTAAGAGCCTGAAACAGAGTCTTTGTAGCCAACAAAATGTCTTCTTTTTTGCTACACAAATTCGATGAAATCTTATTAGTTGGGATTTAATTATCCCCTATATGTGTGTGTGTGGATGATATGATGATTTGTGTAGCAAGGCATGTGTGTCGGTAGATTTAAAATAAACTCGAGTTCCAAGTCCCCATGTGCCGTCTCTGTTCTTTTTACTAAAAACTTCAGTATCCAGGAAGTTTATTTTGTCAAGTTGTAGGTCATATTTTAAAGAGATGGATTCATGATGAGTATTTAAAGTTCTCATGAAAGCTATAAAGTCAGCTTCAGTATGTGGCCAAATCCCAAAAATATCATCCAAGTATCTAAGATACAGGGTAGGTTTTTTTTTTCATTTGGGGAAGACAGTTCGCTCCCACTCAGCCATGTAAATATTGGCATAAGCCGGGCAAAACTTCTTCCCCATTGCTGTGCCCTGCACCTGAAGATAATGTTTACCATTAAATTCAAAATCATTGCAGGTGAGTCCCAACTTTAATAACTTTAGGAGGTCTTCATCTGGTCTCAGAGGGTCTGGATATTGATGGAAGACCTTCTGGACTGCCTTGAGTCCTAAATCAGTATCAATATTTGTGTAGAGTGCATCTACATCAATGGAAAAAAGGTATGCGCCTGTAGGAAATATCACTTTTTTCAAGATTTCAACAAAAGTATATGTGTCCTTGACATAAGAGGGATGTTTTTGTGATAAAGGATTCAAAAAATGATCAATATATTCTGCTACTTCATAGGATTCACTTGCGCAATCCGAAATAATCGGTCTTCCTGCTGGTACCCTGTTGGGTACTGTCCATAACCCCGGATCTTTATGGATTTTAGGAAGAAGATAGAACTTTCTCTGTCGTGGAGGATCGTCACCATAAAGGTAAATGCGTTGTTTGTGAGTTATGTATTTTTTATGGTACAGGTTGTTTATGATTTCTCTAACCTTTTCTTGTGTTTTCAGTTGGATAGGTTCTTCCAAAGGTAAGTAATGTTTTTTGTTATCCAGTTGGCGGTTAGCCTCTAAAATGTAATCTGATTTATCCATAATACAAATTTTGGATCCCTTATCTGCTGGTTTAATTATTATGTCCGTATTGTTTTTAAGATTTAGAAGAGCTTTCTTTTCTTCTTTATTAAGGTTACTCTTGGGAAATCTGAAATGTGATAAACTATTGAGAGATCTCACATCGCTATTAATGAGATCTCTAAGATAGCCCGACATATCATTTTCCTCCGCTTCCCAAGTTGAAGTATGTATGAAAGGTTCTTTTTCAAATTTATTATTGTACTGAAAATGCTCAATGATTTTAAGACGTCGATGATACTGATGTAGGTCTCTTCTGAGGCTTTGTTTATCCACCTTTCCAGGTGTCGGGATGAATAAGAGTCCCTTTTCCAGAACTGCGATTTCCTCCTTAGTTAATTTGAAGGTAAGTGATAGGTTTAAAATATTCGAAGGAATTGGGGTGGGAGTGATTGACAGTCCCCCCCGGTTTAGTTTAACTGAGCAATCCAAGAGTCAAAAATGAGAGTCGCTGTTTCAGAAGACCAATGCACTTTATCCCTTTGTAGGTGAAACTGTGTCTGTGGAATGCCTCTAGTACCCGGTAGGTTTTTTCAAGGAATTGATTAATTTGATCAGCCAGATTCCGAACCATTTGCGTCTGCTGTTGCGAAACCTGTATTAAGGGAATAAATATTTCTGCATTGGGAAACGCCCTTTTCGCCTGTTTAACCAGTGATCGATAATTTTTCTCCATTGTTAGGATTTTGTGACCACTTAGGCAGTTGTTAAGACCTACAGAAATGACAACCTTTTGTACCTCCTGGTATGGGGAAAGTTTCTCCAAAACGTTGGTGATGTTATCAATTTTTGCTCCTGGAAAGCTGTCTATTTGTAACGTGTCTATATTATATTCTGGAAGTCGAGCCAGATTTGAATCCCCCATGATTAACAAGGGTTTATTTGGTATCAGTTCCCACTCAACATTTTTCCGGTAAGTCCTTATATGTCTACGGGGTTTCTGAGGAGAAAGTGGGGGAATACTCTGAGAGATTTCAGTTTCTGAATTTGTATCTAATGACATGTCTGTTGTGGTCTCAACCCCCAAGTTTCCCCCTATATTTATAGGTATGGGATTGGGTCCCTGATCGGGTGTGGATGAGGCAACCGTCAACATGTCTTGACCTAGGACAATTATGTTGGATCTACGAGGAGGTAAGTTTTTGTTTTCATTGTCATCTTTTTCTGCATTCATACTGTTTTCTCTGCTTGAATCACTGAGGCGATATCAAAGTTACAGGTCAAG
>JAFJMP010000303.1:0-15094 GCA_029692085.1 Gymnothorax javanicus | reverse complement strand
TCCTGTGTGTCTCACAGCGAGGTTAAGGCTGTAGACTCATCTCCTGGTGTCTCACAGCGAGGTTAAGGCAGTAGACTCATCTCCTGTGTGTCTCACAGCGAGGTTAAGGTTGTAGACTCATCTCTGTGTCTGTCTCACAGCGAGGTTAAGGCAGTAGACTCATCTCCTGCTATGTGTCTCACAGCGAGGTTAAGGCAATAGACTCATCTCCTGTGTGTCTCACAGCGAGGTTAAGGCTGTAGACTCATCTCCTGTGTGTCTCACAGCGAGGTTAAGGCAGAAGACTCATCTCCTGTGTCTCACAGCAAGGTTAAGACTGTAGACTCATCTCATGTGTGTCCCACAGCGAGGTTAAGACTGTAGACTCATCTCCTGCATCTCACAGTGAGGTTAAGGCAGTAGACTCATCTCCTGTATGTCTCACAGCGAGGTTAAGGCTGTAGACTCATCTCCTGTGTGTCTCACAGTGAGGTAAAGGCAGTAGACTCATCTCCCTGTGCGTCTCACAGCGAGGTTAAGGCAGTAGACTCATCTCCTGTGTGTCTCACAGCGGGTTAAGGCTGTAGACTAATCTCCTGTGTGTCTCACAGCGAGGTTAAGGCAGTAGACTCATCTCCTGTGTCTCACAGCAAGGTTAAGACTGTAGACTCATCTCCTGTGTGTCTCACAGCCGAGGTTAAGGCTGTAGACTCATCTCCTGTGTGTCTCACAGCCAGGTTAAGGCTGTAGACTCATCTCCTATGTGTCTCTGGCCAGCGAGGTTAAGGCAGTAGACTCATCTCTTGCTTGTCTCACAGCGGGGGCCAAGGCTGTAGGCTCATCCCTGTGAGTTTCACAGCAAGGTTAAGACACAAACTCATCTTCTGTGCATCTCACAGTGAAGTTAAGATTTCTGACTCATCTCCTTTGTGTCTCACAGTGAGGTTAAGACTGTAAACTCATCTCATGTGTGTCCCACAGCGAGGTTAAGACTGTAGACTCATCTCCTATGCGTCTCACAGTGAGGTTAAGGCAGTAGACTCATTTCCTGTATGTCTCACAGCGAGGTTAAGGCTGTAGACTCATCTCCTGTGTGTCTCACAGCGAGGTTAAGACTGTAGACTCATCTCCTATGCATCTCACAGTGAGGTTAAGGCAGTAGACTCATCTCCTGTATGTCTCACAGCGAGGTTAAGGCAGTAGACTCATCTCTTGTGTGTCTCACAGCGAGGCTAAGGCAGTAAACTGATCTCATGTGTGTCCCACAGCGAGGTTAAGACTGTAGACTCATCTCCTATGCGTCTCACAGTGAGGTTAAGGCAGTAGACTCATCTCCTGTGTGTCTCACAGCAAGGTTAAGACTGTAGACTCATCTCCTGTGTCTCTGCAGCGGGGTTAAGGCTGTAGACTCATCTCCTGTGTGTCTCACAGCGAGGTTAAGGCTGTAGACTCATCTCCCCATGTGTCTCACAGCAGGTTAAGGCAGTAGACTCATCTCCTGCTTGTCTCATAGCGAGCTCAAGGCTGTAGGCTCATACCCTGTGAGTTTCACAGCAAGGTTAAGACACAAACTCATCTTCTGTGCATCTCACAGTGAAGTTAAGATTTCTGACTCATCTCCTTTGTGTCTCACAGTGAGGTTAAGACTGTAAACTCATCTCATGTGTGTCCCACAGCGAGGTTAAGACTGTAGACTCATCTCCTATGCGTCTCACAGTGAGGTTAAGGCAGTAGACTCATCTCCTGTATGTCTCACAGCGAGGTTAAGGCTGTAGACTCATCTCCTGTGTGTCTGACAGCCAGGTTAAGACTGTAGACTCATCTCCTATGCATCTCACAGTGAGGTTAAAGCAGTAGACTCATCTCCTGTATGTCTCTGCGAGGTTAAGGCTGTAGACTCATCTCTTGTGTGTCTCACAGCGAGGCTAAGGCAGTAAACTGATCTCATGTGTGTCCCACAGCGAGGTTAAGACTGTAGACTCATCTCCTATGCGTCTCACAGCGAGGTTAAGGCAGTAGACTCATCTCCTGTATGTCTCACAGCGAGGTTAAGGCTGTAGACTCATCTCTTGTGTGTCTCACAGCGAGGTTAAGGCAGTAGACTCATCTCCTGTGCGTCTCACAGCGAGGTTAAGGCAATAGACTCATCTCCTGTGTGTCTCTCAGCGAGGTTAAGGCTGTAAACTAATCTCCTGTGTGTCTCACAGCGAGGTTAAGGCAGTAGACTCATCTCCTGTGCGTCTAACAGCAAGGTTAAGACTGTAAACTCATCTCATGTGTGTCCCACAGCGAGGTTAAGACTGTAGACTCATCTCCTGTGTGTCTCACAGTGAGGTTAAGGCAGTAGACTCATCTCCTGTATGTCTCACAGCGAGGTTAAGGCTGTAGACTCATCTCCTGTGTGTCTCACAGCGAGGTTAAGGCAGTAGACTCATCTCCTGTGCGTCTCACAGCGAGGTTAAGGCAGTAGACTCATCTCCTGTGTGTCTCACAGCAAGTTTAAGGCTGTAGACTAATCTCCTGTGTGTCTCACAGCGAGGTTAAGGCAGTAGACTCATCTCCTGTGCGTCTCACAGCAAGGTTAAGACTGTAGACTCATCTCCTGTGTGTCTCACAGCGAGGTTAAGGCTGTAGACTCATCTCCTGTGTGTCTCACAGCGAGGTTAAGGCTGTAGACTCATCTCCTATGTGTCTCACAGCGAGGTTAAGGCAGTAGACTCATCTCCTGTATGTCTCACAGCGAGGTTAAGGCTGTAGACTCATCTCTTGTGTGTCTCACAGTGAGGTTAAGGTTAAGGCAGTAGACTCATCTCCTGTGGCGTCTCACAGCGAGGTTAAGACAATAGACTCATCTCCTGTGTGTCTCACAGCAAGGTTAAGGCTGTAGACTAATCTCCTGTGTGTCTCACTCACCGAGGTTAAGGCAGTAGACTCATCTCCTGTGCGCCTCACAGCAAGGTTAAGACTGTAGACTCATCTCATGTGTGTCCCACAAAGGAGGTTAAGACTGTAGACTCATCTCCCATGTGTCTCACAGTGAGGTTAAGGCAGTAGACTCATCTCCTGTATGTCTCACAGCGAGGTTAAGGCTGTAGACTCATCTCCTGTGTGTCTCACAGTGAGGTTAAGGCAGTAGACTCATCTCCTGTCGTCTCACAGCGAGGTTAAGGCAGTAGACTCATCTCCTGTGTGTCTCACAGCTTAGGAGGTTAAGGCTGTACAGACTAATCTCCTGTGTGTCTCACAGCGAGGTTAAGGCAGTAGACTCATCTCCTGTAGCGTCTCACACAGCAAGGTTAAGACTGTAGACTCATCTCCTGTGTGTGTCTCACAGCCAGGTTAAGGCTGTAGACTCCATCTCCTGTGTGTCTCACAGCGGAGGTTAAGGCTGTAGACTCATCTGCTATGTGTCTCACAGCGAGGTTAAGGCAGTAGACTCATCTCTTGCTTGTCTCACAGTGAGTCAAGGCTGTAGGCTCATACCCCTGTGAGTTTCACAGCAAGGTTAAGACACAACTCATCTTCTGTGCATCTCACAGTGAAGTTAAGATTTCTGACTCATCTCCTTTGTGTCTCACAGCGAGGTTAAGACTGTAGACTCATCTCCTATGCGTCTCACAGTGAGGTTAAGGCAGTAGACTCATCTCCTGTATGTCTCACAGCGAGGTTAAGGCTGTAGACTCATCTCCTGTGTGTCTCTGGCGAGGTTAAGACTGTAGACTCATCTCCTATGCATCTCACAGTGAGGTTAAGGCAGTAGACTCATCTCCTGTATGTCTCACAGTGAGGTTAAGGCAGTAGACTCATCTCCTCTTGTGTGTCTCACAGCGAGGCGAAGGCAGTAAACTGATCTCATGTGTGTCCCACAGCGAGGTTAAGACTGTAGACTCATCTCCTATGCGTCTCACAGTGAGGTTAAGGCAGTAGACTCATCTCCTGTATGTCTCACAGCGAGGTTAAGGCTGTAGACTCATCTCTTGTGTGTCTCACAGCGGGGTTAAGGCAGTAGACTCATCTCCCAGCGCCTCACAGCGAGGTTAAGGCAATAGACTCATCTCCTGTGTGTCTCTCAGCGAGGTTAACGCTGTAAACTAATCTCCTGTGTGTCTCACAGCGAGGTTAAGGCAGTAGACTCATCTCCTGTGCGTCTAACAGCAAGGTTAAGACTGTAAACTCATCTCATGTGTGTCCCACAGCGAGGTTAAGACTGTAGACTCATCTCCTATGCGTCTCACAGTGAGGTTAAGGCAGTAGACTCATCTCCTGTATGTCTCACAGCGAGGTTAAGGCTGTAGACTCATCTCCTGTGTGTCTCACAGCGAGGTTAAGGCAGTAGACTCATCTCCTGTGCGTCTCACAGCGAGGTTAAGGCAGTAGACTCATCTCCTGTGTGTCTCACAGCAAGGTCTTAAGGCTGTAGACTCATCTCCTGTGTGTCTCACAGCGAGGTTAAGGCAGTAGACTCATCTCCTGTAGACTGTGTCTCACAGCAAGGTTAAGACTGTAGACTCATCTCCTGTGTGTCTCACAGCGAGGTTAAGGCTGTAGACTCATCTCCTGTGTGTCTCACAGCGAGGTTAAGGCTGTAGACTCATCTCCACAGCAAGGTATGTGTCTCTAGCGAGGTTAAACTGGCAGTAGACTCATCTCCTGTATGTCTCACAGCAGGTTAAGGCTGTAGACTCATCTCTGTGTGTCTCACAGCGAGGTTAAGGCAGTAGACTCATCTCCTGTGTGTCTCACAGTGAGGTTAAGGCAATAGACTCATCTCCTGTATGTCTCACAGCTAGGTTAAGGCTGTAGACTAATCTCCTGTGTGTCTCCTCTGGAGGTTAAGGCAGTAGACTCATCTCCTGTGCGTCTCACAGCAAGGTTAAGACTGTAGACTCATCTCATGTGTGTCCCACAGGGGTTAAGACTGTAGACTCATCTCCTATGCATCTCACAGTGAGGTTAAGGCAGTAGACTCATCTCCTGTATGTCTCACCAGCGAGGTTAAGGCTGTAGACTCATCTCCTGTGTGTCTCACAGTGAGGTTAAGGCAGTAGACTCATCTCCTGTGCGTCTCACAGCGAGGTTAAGGCAGTAGACTCATCTCCTGTGTGTCTCACAGCGAGGTTAAGGCTGTAGACTAATCTCCTGTGTGTCTCACAGCGAGGTTAAGGCAGTAGACTCATCTCCTGTGCGTCTCACAGCAAGGTTAAGACTGTAGACTCATCTCCTGTGTGTCTCACAGCGAGGTTAAGGCTGTAGACTCATCTCCTGTGTGTCTCACAGCGAGGTTAAGGCTGTAGACTCATCTCCTATGTGTCTCACAGCGAGGTTAAGGCAGTAGACTCATCTCTTGCTTGTCTCTCAGGCTTCAAGGCTGTAGGCTCATACCCCTGTGTAGTTTCACAGCAAAGGTTAAGACACAAACTCATCTTCTGTGCATCTCACAGTGAAGTTAAGATTTCTGACTCATCTCCTTTGTGTCTCACAGTGAGGTTAAGACAGTAACTCATGTCCTGTGAGTATCACTGCGAAATTAAGACGGCAGGCTGATCTTCTGTGTATTTTACAATGAGGTTAAGACTGCTGACTTATTTTCTGTGCGTCTCACAGCAAGGTTATGAGTACAGACTCATTTCCAGTGTGTCCCATAGCAAGTTCAAAATTGCAAACTCATCTCCTGTGTGTCTCACAGCGAGGTTAAGGCAGTAGACTCATCTCCTGTGCGTCTCACAGCGAGGTTAAGGCAGTAGACTCATCTCTTATGCGTCTCACAGCGAGGTTAAGACTGTAGACTCATCTCCTGTGTGTCCCACAGCGAGGTTAAGGCAGTAGACTCATCTCCTGTGTGTCTCACAGCAGTAGAGGTTAAGACTGTAGACTCATCTCCTGTGTGTCTCCCACAGCCGGTTAAGACTGTAGACTCATCTCCTGTGTGTCTCACAGCAAGGTTAAGACTGCAGACTCATCTCCTGTGTGTCTCACAGCGAAGTTAAGACTGTAGACTCATCTCCTGTGTGTCTCACAGCGAGGTTAAGACTGCCGACTCATCTCCAATGCATCTCACAGCGAGTTTTAGACTGTAGACTCATCTCTCATGCTGCCTCACAGCGAGGTTAAGACTGTAGACTCATCTCCTGTGTGACTCACAGTGAGGTTAAGACTGTAGACTAATCTTCTGTGTGTCTCATAGCAAGGATAAGACTGTAGACTCATCTCCTGTGCGTCTCACAGCGAGGTTAAGGCAGTAGACTCATCTCCTGTAGCGTCCTCTAGCAAGGTTAAGACTGTAGACTCTCTCCTGTGCGTCTCACAGCGAGGTTAAGGCAGTAGACTCATCTCCTGTGCGTCTCATAGCAAGGTTAAGACTGTAGACTCATCTCCTGTGCGTCTCACAGCGAGGTTAAGGCAGTAGACTCATCTCCTGTGTGTCTCACAGTGAGGTTAAGACTGTAGACCCATCTCCTGTGCATCTCACAGCGAGGTTAAGACTGTAGACTCATTTCCTGTGTGTCCCACAGCGAGGTTAAGGCAGTAGACTCATCTCCTGTGTGTCTCATAGCGAGGTTAAGACTGTAGACTCATCTCCCGTGTGTCTCACAGCGAGGTTAAGACTGTAGACTCATCTTCTATGTGTCTCACAGCGAGGTTAAGACTGTAGACTCATCTCCTGTGTGTCTCAGAGCGAGGTTAAGACTGTAGACTCATCTCCTGTGTGTCTCTCATGTCAGGAAATTAAGACTGTAGACTCATATTCTATGTGTCTCACAGCGAGGTTAAGACTGTAGACTCATCTCTTGTGTGTCTCACAGTGAGGTTTAGGCAGTAGACTCATCTCCTGTGTGTCTCACAGCAAGGTTAAGGCAGTAGACTCATCTCCTGTGTGTCTCACAGCGAGGTTAAGACTGTAGACTCATATTCTATGTGTCTCACAGCGAGGTTAAGACTGTAGACTCATCTCTTGTGTGTCTCACAGTGAGGTTTAGGCAGTAGACTCATCTCCTGTGTGTCTCACAGCAAGGTTAGGGCAGTAGACTCATCTCCTGTGTGTCTCACAGCGAGGTTAAGGCAGTAGACTCATCTCCTGTGTGTCTCACAGCGAGGCTAAGGCTGTAGACTAATCTCCTGTGTGTCTCACAGCGAGGTTAAGGCAGTAGACTCATCTCCTGTGCGTCTCACAGCAAGGTTAAGACTGTAGACTCATCTCCTGTGTGTCTCACAGCGAGGTTAAGGCTGTAGACTCATCTCCTGTGTGTCTCACAGCGAGGTTAAGGCTGTAGACTCATCTGCTCTTGTGTCTCTGGCTTAGGTTAAGGCAGTAGACTCATCTCTTGCTTGTCTCACAGCGAGCTCAAGGCTGTAGGCTCATACCCTGTGAGTTTCACAGCAAGGTTAAGACACAAACTCATCTTCTGTGCATCTCACAGTGAAGTTAAGATTTCTGACTCATCTCCTTTGTGTCTCACAGCGAGGTTAAGACTGTAGACTCATCTCCTATGCGTCTCACAGTGAGGTTAAGGCAGTAGACTCATCTCCTGTATGTCTCACAGCGAGGTTAAGGCTGTAGACTCATCTCCTGTGTGTCTCACAGCGAGGTTAAGACTGTAGACTCATCTCCTATGCATCTCACAGTGAGGTTAAGGAAGTAGACTCATCTCCTGTATGTCTCACAGCGAGGTTAAGGCAGTAGACTCATCTCTTGTGTGTCTCACAGCGAGGCGAAGGCAGTAAACTGATCTCATGTGTGTCCCACAGCGAGGTTAAGACTGTAGACTCATCTCCTATGCGTCTCACAGTGAGGTTAAGGCAGTAGACTCATCTCCTGTATGTCTCACAGCGAGGTTAAGGCTGTAGACTCATCTCTTGTGTGTCTCACAGCGAGGTTAAGGCAGTAGACTCATCTCCTGTGCGTCTCACAGCGAGGTTAAGGCAATAGACTCATCTCCTGTGTGTCTCTCAGCGAGGTTAAGGCTGTAAACTAATCTCCTGTGTGTCTCACAGCGAGGTTAAGGCAGTAGACTCTCATCTCCTGTCGTCTAACAGCAAGGTTAAGACTGTAAACTCATCTCATGTGTGTCCCACAGCGAGGAGTTAAGACTGTAGACTCATCTCCCTATGTGTCTCACAGTGAGGTTATGGCAGTAGACTCATCTCCTGTATGTCTCACAGCGAGGTTAAGGCTGTAGACTCATCTCCTGTGTGTCTCACAGCGAGGTTAAGGCAGTAGACTCATCTCCTGTGCGTCTCACAGCGAGGTTAAGGCAGTAGACTCATCTCCTGTGTGTCTCACAGCAAGTTTAAGGCTGTAGACTAATCTCCTGTGTGTCTACATCTCAGGTTAAGTGTCTCATCTCCTGTGCGTCTCACAGCAAGGTTAAGACTGTAGACTCATCTCCTGTGTGTCTCACAGCGAGGTTAAGGCTGTAGACTCATCTCCTGTGTGTCTCACAGCGAGGTTAAGGCTGTAGACTCATCTCCTATGTGTCTCTGGCGAGGTTAAGGCAGTAGACTCATCTCCTGTATGTCTCACAGCGAGGTTAAGGCTGTAGACTCATCTTTGTGTGTCTCTGGCAGGGTTAAGGCAGTAGACTCATCTCCTGTGCGTCTCACAGCGAGGTTAAGGCAATAGACTCATCTCCTGTGTGTCTCACAGCGAGGTTAAGGCTGTAGACTAATCTCCTGTGTGTCTCACTGCGAGGTTAAGGCAGTAGACTCATCTCCTGTGCGTCTCACAGCAAGGTTAAGACTGTAGACTCATCTCATGTGTGTCCCACAGCGAGGTTAAGACTGTAGACTCATCTCCTATGCATCTCACAGTGAGGTTAAGGCAGTAGACTCATCTCCTGTATGTCTCACAGCGAGGTTAAGGCTGTAGACTCATCTCCTGTGTGTCTCACAGTGAGGTTAAGGCAGTAGACTCATCTCCTGTGCGTCTCACAGCGAGGTTAAGGCAGTAGACTCATCTCCTGTGTGTCTCACAGCGAGGTTAAGGCTGTAGACTAATCTCCTGTGTGTCTCACAGCGAGGTTAAGGCAGTAGACTCATCTCCTGTGCGTCTCACAGCAAGGTTAAGACTGTAGACTCATCTCCTGTGTGTCTCACAGCGAGGTTAAGGCTGTAGACTCATCTCCTGTGTGTCTCACAGCGAGGTTAAGGCTGTAGACTCATCTCCTATGTGTCTCACAGCGAGGTTAAGGCAGTAGACTCATCTCTTGCTTGTCTCACAGCGAGCTCAAGGCTGTAGGCTCATACCCTGTGAGTTTCACAGCAAGGTTAAGACACAAACTCATCTTCTGTGCATCTCACAGTGAAGTTAAGATTTCTGACTCATCTCCTTTGTGTCTCACAGTGAGGTTAAGACAGCTAACTCATGTCCTGTGAGTATCACTGCGAAATTAAGACGGCAGGCTGATCTTCTGTGTATTTTACAATGAGGTTAAGACTGCTGACTTATTTTCTGTGCGTCTCACAGCAAGGTTATGAGTACAGACTCATTTCCAGTGTGTCCCATAGCAAGTTCAAAATTGCAAACTCATCTCCTGTGTGTCTCACAGCGAGGTTAAGGCAGTAGACTCATCTCCTGTCGCCTCACAGCGAGGTTAAGGCAGTAGACTCATCTCTTGGCGCGCCTCACAGCGAGGTTAAGACTGTAGACTCATCTCCTGTGTGTCCCACAGCGAGGTTAAGGCAGTAGACTCATCTCCTGTGTGTCTCACAGCGAAGTTAAGACTGTAGACTCATCTCCTGTGTGTCTCACAGCGAAGTTAAGACTGTAGACTCATCTCCTGTGTGTCTCACAGCAAGGTTAAGACTGCAGACTCATCTCCTGTGTGTCTCACAGCGAAGTTAAGACTGTAGACTCATCTCCTGTGTGTCTCACAGCGAGGTTAAGACTGCAGACTCATCTCCAATGCATCTCACAGCGAGTTTTAGACTGTAGACTCATCTCCTGTGCGTCTCACAGCGAGGTTAAGACTGTAGACTCATCTCCTGTGTGACTCACAGTGAGGTTAAGACTGTAGACTAATCTTCTGTGTGTCTCATAGCAAGGATAAGACTGTAGACTCATCTCCTGTGCGTCTCACAGCGAGGTTAAGGCAGTAGACTCATCTCCTGTGCGTCTCATAGCAAGGTTAAGACTGTAGACTCCTCTCCTGTGCGTCTCACAGCGAGGTTAAGGCAGTAGACTCATCTCCTGTGCGTCTCATAGCAAGGTTAAGACTGTAGACTCATCTCCTGTGCGTCTCACAGCGAGGTTAAGGCAGTAGACTCATCTCCTGTGTGTCTCACAGTGAGGTTAAGACTGTAGACCCATCTCCTGTGCATCTCACAGCGAGGTTAAGACTGTAGACTCATCTCCTATGCATCTCACAGCGAGGTTAAGACTGTAGACTCATTTCCTGTGTGTCCCACAGCGAGGTTAAGGCAGTAGACTCATCTCCTGTGTGTCTCATAGCGAGGTTAAGACTGTAGACTCATCTCCCGTGTGTCTCACAGCGGGTTAAGACTGTAGACTCATCTTCTATGTGTCTCACAGCCCTTGGGGTTAAGACTGTAGACTCATCTCCTGTGTGTCTCAGAGCGAGGTTAAGACTGTAGACTCATCTCCTGTGTGTCTCACAGCGAGGTTAAGACTGTAGACTCATATTCTATGTGTCTCACAGCGAGGTTAAGACTGTAGACTCATCTCTTGTGTGTCTCACAGTGAGGTTTAAGGGCAGTAGACTCATCTCCTGTGTGTGTCTCTCAGCAAGGTTAAGGCAGTAGACTCATCTCCTGTGTGTCTCACAGCGAGGTTAAGGCAGTAGACTCATCTCTTGTGTGTCTCACAGCGAGGCTAAGGCAGTAAACTGATCTCATGTGTGTCCCACAGCGAGGTTAAGACTGTAGACTCATCTCCTGTCGTCTCACAGTGAGGATCTCTTGTGTTCCCAGGCAGTAGACTCATCTCCTGTATGTCTCTCACAGCGAGGTTAAGGCAGTAGACTCATCTCTTGTGTGTCTCACAGCCCCGAGGTTAAGGCAGTAGACTCATCTCCTGTCGTCTCCAGCGAGGTTAAGGCAATAGACTCATCTCCCTGTGTGTCTCTCTCAGCGAGGTTAAGGCTGTAAACTAATCTCCTGTGTGTCTCACAGCGAGGTTAAGGCAGTAGTCCATCTCCTGTGCGTCTAACAGCAAGGTTAAGACTGTAAACTCATCTCATGTGTGTCCCTGGCGAGGTTAAGACTGTAGACTCATCTCCTATGTGTCTCACAGTGAGGTTAAGGCAGTAGACTCATCTCCTGTATGTCTCACAGCGAGTTAAGGCTGTAGACTCATCTCCTGTGTGTCTCACAGCGAGGTTAAGGCAGTAGACTCATCTCCTGTGCGTCTCACAGCGAGGTTAAGGCAATAGACTCATCTCCTGTGTGTCTCACAGCGAGTTTAAGGCAATAGACTCATCCTGTGTGTCTCACAGGAGGTTAAGGCTGTAGACTCATCTCCTGTGTGTCTCACAGCGAGGGTAAGGCAGTAGACTCATCTCCTATGTGTCTCACAGCAAGGTTAAGGCAGTAGACTCATCTCCTGTATGTCTCCCCACAGCGAGGTTAAGGCAGTAGACTCATCTCTTGTGTGTCTCACAGCGAGGTTAAGGCAGTAGACTCATCTCCTGTGTGTCTCACAGCGAGGTTAAGGCAATAGACTCATCTCCTGTGTGTCTGTCTCCGAGGTTAAGGCTGTAGACTAATCTCCTGTGTGTCTCACTCCAGGTTAAGGCAGAAGACTCATCTCCTGTGTCTCACAGCAAGGTTAAGACTGTAGACTCATCTCATGTGTGTCCCTGCAAGGTTAAGACTGTAGACTCATCTCCTGTGCATCTCACAGTGAGGTTAAGGCAGTAGACTCATCTCCTGTATGTCTCACAGCGAGGTTAAGGCTGTAGACTCATCTCCTGTGTGTCTCACAGTGAGGTTAAGGCAGTAGGACTCAACTCCTGTGCGCCTCTCAGCGAGGTTAAGGCAGTAGACTCATCTCCTGTGTGTCTCACAGCAAGGTTAGGTCTGTAGACTCATCTCCTGTGTGTCTCACAGCCAGGTTAAGGCAGTAGACTCATCTCCTGTGCATCTCACAGCAAGGTTAAGACTGTAGACTCATCTCCTGTGTGTCTCTCACAGCGAGGCTAAGGCTGTAGACTCATCTCCTGTGTGTCTCACAGCGAGGTAAAGGCTGTAGACTCATCTCCTATGTGTCTCTGGCGAGGTTAAGGCAGTAGACTCATCTCCTGCTTGTCTCTCCCAAGGCTGTAGGCTCATACCCCTGTGAGTTTCACAGCAAGGTTAAGACTGTAAACTCATCTTCTGTGTCTCTCACAGTGAAGGTTAAGATTTCTCATCTCCTTGTGTCTCACAGTGAGGTTAAGGCTGTAAGCTCATCTCCTGTGTGTCTCACAGCGAGGTTAAGACTGTAGACTCATCTCCTGTGCATCTCAGTGAGGTTAAGGCAGTAGACTCATTTCCTGTATGTCCTCACAGCTTTAAGACAGTAGACTCATCTCCTGTGTGTGTCTCTCGAAGGTTAAGACTGTAGACTCATCTCCTGTGCATCTCACAGTGAGGTTAAGGCAGTAGACTCATCTCCTGTGTGTCTCACAGCGAGGTTAAGGCAGTAGACTCATCTCTTGTGTGTCTCACAGCCTAAGGCAGTAGACTCATCTCATGTGTGTCCCACAGCAAGGTTAAGACTGTAGACTCATCTCCTGTGTGTCTCACAGTGAGGTTAAGGCAGTAGACTCATCTCCTGTGCATCTCACAGCAAGGTTAAGACTGTAGACTCATCTCCTGTGTGTCTCACAGCGAGGTTAAGGCTGTAGACTCATCTCCTGTGTGTCTCACAGCAGGTTAAGGCTGTATGACTCATCTCCATGTGTCTCTGGCGAGTTAAGACTGTAGACTCATCTCTTGCTTGTTTCTCCAGCGAGCCAAGGCTGTAGGCTCATACCCTGTCACAGCAAGGTTAAGACACAAACTCATCTTCTGTGCATCTCACAGTGAAGTTAAGATTTCTGACTCATCTCCTGTGTGTCTCACAGTGAGGTTAAGACTGTAAACTCATCTCATGTGTGTCCCAAAGCGAAGAGGACTAAGACTGTAGACTCATCTCCTGTATGTCTCACAGCGAGGTTAAGGCAGTAGACTCATCTCCTGTGTGTCTCACAGCGAGGTTAAGGCTGTAGACTCATCTCCTGTGTGTCTCACAGCGAGGTTAAGACTGTAGACTCATCTCCTGTGTCTCCCAGCGAGGTCCCTTATCTCCTGTGTGTCTCCCAGCAGGTTAAGGCACAGTAGACTCATCTCCTGTGTGTCTCACAGTGAGGGTTAAGGCAGTAAACTCATCTCCTGTGTGTCTCCCACAGCGAGGTTAAGACTGTAGACTCATCTCCTCTGTCTCTACAGTGAGGTTAAGGCAGTAGACTCATCTCCTGTATGTCTCACAGCGAGGTTAAGGCTGTAGACTCATCTCACAGCCGCTTAAGGGCAGTGACATCTCTGCGCCCCACAGGAGTTTAAGGCAGTAGACTCATCTCCTGTGCGTCTCACAGTGAGGTTAAGGCAATAGACTCATCTCCTGTGTGTCTCACAGCGAGGTTAAGGCTGTATCTCCTGACTCATCTCCTGTGTGTGTCTCTCCCGTGCGAGGTTAAGGCAGTAGACTCATCTCCTGTGTGTCTCTAGCAAGGTTAAGACTGTAGACTCATCTCATGTGTGTGTCTCACAGCGAGGTTAAGGCTGTAGACTCATCTCCTATGTGTCTCACAGTGAGGTTAAGGCAGTAGACTCATCTCTTGTATGTCTCACAGCGAGGTTAGGCTGTCATCTCCTGTGTGTCTCACACAGCAAGGTTAAGTCAGTAACTCATCTCCTGTGCATCTCAAGGCAGTTAAGGCAATCTCATCTCCTGTGTGTCTCACAGCGAGGTTAAGGCTGTAGACTCATCTCCTGTGTGTCTCACAGTGAGGTTAAGGCAGTAGACTCATCTCCTGTGTGTCTCATCTCCTGTGTGTCTCACAGCGAGGTTAAGGCTGTAGACTCATCTCCTGTGCATCTCACAGTGAGGTTAAGTCTCATCATGTCTCACAGCAAGGTTAAGGCTGTAGACTCATCTCCTGTGTGTCTCACAGCGAGGTTAAGGCTGTAGACTCATCTCCTGTGTGTCTCACAGCGAGGTTAAGTTAGACTCCATCTCCTGTGTAGGTTACTCATCTCCTGTGTGTCCCACAGCGGGGTTAAGGCAGTAGACTCATCTCTTGTGTCTCATCTCCAGCGAGGTTAAGATTTGCTGTAGACTCATCTCTTGTGTGTCTCACAGCGAGGTTAAGGCAGTAGACTCATCTCCTGTGCGTCTCACAGCAGTGAGGTTAAGGCAGTAGACTCATCTCCTGTGTGTCTCACAGCGAGGTTAAGGCTGTAGAAGACTCATCTCCCTGTGTGTCTCACAGTGAGGTTAAGGCTGTAGACTCATCTCCTGTATGTCTCACAGCAAGGTTAAGGCAGTAGACTATGGTGTCTCACAGCGAGGCTGTGGCATAAACTGATCTCATGTGTGTCCCACAGCGAGGTTAAGACTGTAGACTCATCTCCTGTGTGTCTCTCATCTCCTGTGTGTCTCACAGCTGAGGTTAAGGCACTGTAGACTCATCTCCTGTGTGTCTCTCCCCTGAGGTTAAGGCAGTAGACTCATCTCCTGTGTGTCTCACAGGGAGGTTAAGGCAGTAGACTCATCTCCTGTGTGTCTCATCTCAGCGAGGTTAAGGTTGTAGACTCATCTCCTGTGAGTGAGGTTAAGGCAGTCTGTGCCTGTATGTCTCACAGAGGTTAAGACAGTAGACTCATCTCCTGTGTGTCTCACAGCCAGGTTAAGGCAGTAGACTCATCTCCTGTGTCTCACAGCGAGGTTAAGGCTGTAGACTCATCTCCTGTGTGTCTCACAGCAAGAAGGCTTAAGGCTGTTAAGCAGACTCATCTCCTGTGTGTCTCACAGCGGGTTAAGGCTGTGTAGACTCATCTCCTGTGTGTCTCACAGCGAGGGTTAAGGCTGTAGACTCATCTCCTGTGTGTCTCAGCTGCAGGTTAAGGCTGTAGACTC
>JAFJMP010000302.1:0-15104 GCA_029692085.1 Gymnothorax javanicus | reverse complement strand
GACATATATGCTTTGCACAGTGATCTGATTTTTACCCCATACCAGATAGATGCACGGAGTCAAGTTCTGAGCTTAAAACCTCAAAGAAGCGTGCTTTCATGAAAGTGCGTTTACTCACAGTTTCAGAGCTCTAGCTCGCTTCCTTACGGAGATAGAAACAAATTCACTCTCATTCAGTCATATAGTCACATTTAACTCATGTATGTCACTTTCCCACTGAATTATACACAAAATGAAAGTTTTGACATGCAGACAGGAAAAAAAAGCAAGTTTTTAAAATTTGCATATTTTCACTTCAGAAGCTCATATTCACTTGTATATGGCCATACATGCACATTGGACCAATCGATGCCATATATGCTTTGTACAGTGATCTGAAGCACTTTCCAGGCCAGATACATGCACAAATTCAAGTTCTGAGCTTAAAACCTCAAAGAAGCGTGCTTTCATGAAAGTCAGGCCAGATACATAGTCACAGTTTCAGAGCTCTAGCTTTGCTTCTCACGGAGATAGAAACAAATTCACTCTCATCCAGTCATATAGTCACATTTCACTCATGTTTGTCACTTTCCCACTGAATTATACACAAAATGAAAGTTTTGACATGCAGACAGAAAAAAAAGCAAGTTTTTAAAAATATGCATATTTTGACTGAAGAAGCTCATATTCACTTGCAAAATGGCCATACATGCACATTGGAGCAATCTATGCCATATATTTATTGTACAGTGATCTGATGCAATTCCCATGCCAGATACACTCACGGAGTCAAGTTCTGAGCTTAAAACCTCAAAGAAGCGTGCTTTCATGAAAGTGCGTATAGTCACAGTTTCAGAGCTCTAGTTCGCTTCCTTACGGAGATAGTAACAAATTCAATCTTATTCAGTCATATAGTCAAATTTCACTCATGTATGTCACTTTCCCACTGAATTATACACAAAATGAAAGTTTTGACATGAAGACAGAAAAAAAAGAAAGCTTTTTAAAAATGTGCATATTTTCACTTCAGAAGCTCATATTCACTTGCAAATGGCCATACATGCACATTGGACCAATCCATGCCATAAATGCTTTGCACAGTGATCTGATGCACTTTTCCAGTCCAGATACATGCACAAAGTCAAGTTCTGAGCGACAAACCTCAAAGAAATATGTTGCTTTCATGAAAGTACGTATAGCCACGGTTTCAGAGCTCTAGCTCGCTTCCTTACGGAGATAGAAACAAATTCACTCTTATTCAGTCATAAAGTCACATTTCACTCATGTTTGTCAATTTTCCACTGAATTATACACAAAATGAAAGTTTTGACATGCAGACAGAAAAAAAAGAAAGTTTTTAAAAATATGAATATTTTGACTTAAGATGTTCATATTCACTTGCAAATGGCCATACATGCACATAGGACCAATCGATGCCATATATGCTTTGCACAGTGATCTGATTCAATTCCCATGCCAGATACATGCACGGAGTCAAGTTCTGAGCTTAAAACCAAAGAAGCGTGCTTTCATGAAAGTGCGCGATAGTCACAGTTTCAGAGTTTCTAGCTCGCTTCCTCACGGAGATAGAAACAAATTCACTCTTATTCAGCCATAAAGTCACATTTCACTCATGTTTGTCAATTTCCCACTGAATTATCCACAAAATGAAAGTTTTGACATGCAGACAGAAAAAAACAGCAAGTTTTTAAAAATATGCATATTTTGACTGAAGAAGCTCATATTCACTTGCAAATGGCCATACATGCACATTGGACCAATCTATGCCATATATGCTTTGCACAGTGATCTGATGCAATTCCCATGCCAGATACACGCACGGAGTCAAGTTCTGAGCATAAAACCTCAAAGAAGCGTGCTTTCATGAACGTGCGTAAAGTCACAGTTTCAGAGCTCAAGCTCGCTTCCTTACGGAGATAGAAACAAATTCAATCTGATTCAGTCATATAGTCAAATTTCACTCATGTATGTCACTTTCCCACTGAATTATACACAAAATGAAAGTTTTGACATGAAGACAGAAAAAAAAAAAACTATTTAAAAATGTGCATATTTTCACTTCAGAAGCTCATATTCACTTGCAAATGGCCATACATGCACATTGGACCAATCGATGCCATATATAGCTTTGCACAGTGATCTGATTCAATTCCCATGCCAGATACATGCACGGAGTCAAGTTCTGAGCTTAAAACCTCAAAGAAGCGTGCTTTCATGAAAGTGCGTATAGTCACAGTTTCAGAGCTCTAGCTCGCTTCCTTACGGAGATAGAAACAAATTCAATCTTATTCAGTCATATAGTCACATTTCACTCATGTTTGTCACTTTCCCACTGAATTATACACAAAATGAAAGTTTTGACATGCAGACAGAAAAAAAAGAAACTTTTTAAAAATATGCATATTTTCACTTAAGAAGCTCATATTCACTTGCAAATGGCCATACATGCACATTGGACCAATCGATGCCATATATGCTTTGCACAGTGATCTGATGTACTTCCCATGCCAGATACACGCACGGAGTCAAGTTCTGAGCTTAAAACCTCAAAGAAGCGTGCTTTCATGAAAGTGCGTATAGCCACAGTTTCAGAGCTCTAGCTCGCTTCCTTACGGAGATAGAAACAAGTTCACTCTCATTCAGTCATATAGTCACATTTCACTCATGTTTGACACTTTCCCACTGAATTATACACAAAATGAAAGTTTTGACATGCAGACAGAAAAAAAGCAAGTTTTTAAAAATATGCATATTTTCACTTAAGAAGCTCATATTCACTTGCAAATGGCCATACATGCACATTGGACCAATCGATGCCATATATGCTTTGCAAAGAGATCTGATGCACTTCCCATGCCAGATACACGCACGGAGTCAAGTTCTGAGCTTAAAACCTCAAAAAAGCGTGCTTTCATGAAAGTGCGTATAGCGACAGTTTCAGAGCTCTAGCTCGCTTCCTTACGGAGATAGAAACAAATTCACTCTTATTCAGTCATAAAGTCACATTTCACTCATGTTTTTCAATTTCCCACTGAATTATACACAAAATGAAAGTTTTGACATGCAGACAGAAAAAAAAGCAAGTTTTTAAAAATATGCATATTTTGACTTAAGAAGCTCATATTCACTTGCAAATGGCCATACATGCACATTGGACCAATCTATGCCATATATGCTTTGCACAGTGATCTGATGTACTTCACATGCCAGATACACGCACGGAGTCAAGTTCTGAGCTTAAAACCTCAAAGAAGCGTGCTTTCCTGAAAGTGCGTATAGCCACAGTTTCAGAGCTCTAGCTCGCTTCCTTACGGAGATAGAAACAAATTCACTCTCATTCAGTCATATAGTCACATTTCACTCATGTTTGTCACTTTCCCACTGAATTATACACAAAATGAAAGTTTTAACATGCAGACAGAAAAAAAGCGAGTTTTTAAAAATATGCATATTTTCACTTAAGAAGCTCATATTCACTTGCAAATGGCCATACATGCACATTGGACCAATCGATGCCATATATGCTTTGCACGGTGATCTGATGTACTTCCTATGCCAGATACACGCACGGAGTCAAGTTCTGAGCTTAAAACCTCAAAGAAGCGTGCTTTCCTGAAAGTGCGTATAGCCACAGTTTCAGAGCTCTAGCTCGCTTCCTAACGGAGATAGAAACAAATTCACTCTTATTCAGTCATATAGTCACATTTCACTCATGTTTGTCACTTTCCCACTGAATTATACACAAAATGAAAGTTTTGACATGCAGACAGAAAAAAGCAAGTTTTTAAAAAATATGCATATTTTGACTTAAGAAGCTCATATTCACTTGCAAATGGCCATACATGCACATTGGACCAATCGATGCCATATATGCTTTTGCACAGTGATCTGATGCAATTCCCATACCAGATACACGCACGGAGTCAAGTTCTGAGCTTAAAACCTCAAAGAAGCGTGCTTTCATGAAAGTGCGTGATAGCCACAGTTTCAGAGCTCTAGCTCGCTTCCTTACGGAGATAGAAACAAATTCACTCTCATTCAGTCATATAGTCACATTTAACTCATGTATGTCACTTTCCCACTGAATTATACACAAAATGAAAGTTTTGACATGCAGACAGAAAAAAAAGCAAGTTTTTAAAATTTGCATATTTTCACTTCAGAAGCTCATATTCACTTGTATATGGCCATACATGCACATTGGACCAATCGATGCCATATATGCTTTGTACAGTGATCTGAAGCACTTTCCAGGCCAGATACATGCACGGAGTCAAGTTCTGAGCTTAAAACCTCAAAGAAGCGTGCTTTCATGAAAGTGCGTATAGTCACAGTTTCAGAGCTCTAGCTCGCTTCCTTACGGAGATAGAAACAAATTCACTCTTATTCAATCATATAGTCACATTTCACTCATGTTTGTCACTTTCCCACTGAATTATACACAAAATGAAAGTTTTGACATGCAGACAGAAAAAAAAGCAAGTTTTTAAAAATATGCATATTTTGACTGAAGAAGCTCATATTCACTTGCAAATGGCCATACATGCACATTGGACCAATCTATGCCATATATGCTTTGTACAGTGATCTGATGCAATTCCCATGCCAGATACACTCACGGAGTCAAGTTCTGAGCTTAAAACCTCAAAGAAGCGTGCTTTCATGAAAATGCGTATAGTCACAGTTTCAGAGCTCTAGTTCGCTTCCTACGGAGATAGAAACAAATTCAATCTTATTCAGTCATATAGTCAAATTTCACTCATGTATGTCACTTTCCCACTGAATTATACACAAAATGAAAGTTTTGACATGAAGACAGATAAAAAAGAAAGTTTTTAAAAATGTGCATATTTTCACTTCAGAAGCTCATATTCACTTGCAAATGGCCATACATGCACATTGGACCAATCCATGCCATAAATGCTTTGTACAGTGATCTGAAGCACTTTCCAGTCCAGATACATGCACAAATTCAAGTTCTGAGCGACAAACCTCAAAGAAGCGTGCTTTCATGAAAGTACGTATAGCCACGGTTTCAGAGCTCTAGCTCGCTTCCTTACGGAGATAGAAACAAATTCACTCTTATTCAGTCATAAAGTCACATTTCACTCATGTTTGTCAATTTTCCACTGAATTATACACAAAATGAAAATTTTGACATGCAGACAGAAAAAAAAGCGAGTTTTTAAAAATATGAATATTTTGACTTAAGATGTTCATATTCACTTGCAAATGGCCATACATGCACATAGGACCAATCGATGCCATATATGCTTTGCACAGTGATCTGATGCAATTCCCATGCCAGATACATGCACGGAGTCAAGTTCTGAGCTTAAAACCTCAAAGAAGCGTGCTTTCATGAAAGTGCGTATAGTCACAGTTTCAGAGCTCTAGCTCGCTTCCTTACGGAGATAGAAACAAATTCACTCTTATTCAGCCATAAAGTCACATTTCACTCATGTTTGTCAATTTCCCACTGAATTATACACAAAATGAAAGTTTTGACATGCAGACAGAAAAAAAGCAAGTTTTTAAAAATATGCATATTTTGACTTAAGAAGCTCATATTCACTTGCAAATGGCCATACATGCACATTGGACCAATCGATGCCATATATGCTTTGCACAGTGATCTGATGCAATTCCCATGCCAGATACACGCACGGAGTCAAGTTCTGAGCATAAAACCTCAAAGAAGCGTGCTTTCATGAAAGTGCGTATAGTCACAGTTTCAGAGCTCTAGCTCGCTTCCTTACGGAGATAGAAACAAATTCAATCTGATTCAGTCATATAGTCAAATTTCACTCATGTATGTCACTTTCCCACTGAATTATACACAAAATGAAAGTTTTGACATGCAGACAGAAAAAAAAAAAACTATTTAAAAATATGCATATTTTCACTTAAGAAGCTCATATTCACTTGCAAATGGCCATACATGCACATTGGACCAATCGATGCCATATATGCTTTGCACAGTGATCTGATTCAATTCCCATGCCAGATACATGCACGGAGTCAAGTTCTGAGCTTAAAACCTCAAAGAAGCGTGCTTTTTCATGAAAGTGCGTGATAGTCACAGTTTCAGAGCTCTAGCTCGCTTCTTACGGAGATAGAAACAAATTCAATCTTATTCAGTCATATAGTCACATTTCACTCATGTTTGTCACTTTCCCACTGAATTATACACAAAATGAAAGTTTTGACATGCAGACAGAAAAAAAAGAAAGTTTTTAAAAATATGCATATTTTCACTTAAGAAGCTCATATTCACTTGCAAATGGCCATACATGCACATTGGACCAATCGATGCCATATATGCTTTGCACAGTGATCTGATGTACTTCCCATGCCAGATACACGCACGGAGTCAAGTTCTGAGCTTAAAACCTCAAAGAAGCGTGCTTTCATGAAAGTGCGTATAGCCACAGTTTCAGAGCTCTAGCTCGCTTCCTGACGGAGATAGAAACAAATTCACTCTCATTCAGTCATATAGTCACATTTCACTCATGTTTGTCACTTTCCCACTGAATTATACACAAAATGAAAGTTTTGACATGCAGACAGAAAAAAAGCAAGTTTTTAAAAATATGCATATTTTCACTTAAGAAGCTCATATTCACTTGCAAATGGCCATACATGCACATTGGA
Organism: Gymnothorax javanicus; assembly: GCA_029692085.1. Taxonomy (NCBI): domain Eukaryota; kingdom Metazoa; phylum Chordata; class Actinopteri; order Anguilliformes; family Muraenidae; genus Gymnothorax; species Gymnothorax javanicus. The sequence goes on along the minus strand of JAFJMP010000302.1, from coordinate 8,450 downwards.
CCAATCGATGCCATATATGCTTTGCACAGTGATCTGATGCACTTCCCATGCCAGATACACGCACGGAGTCAAGTTCTGAGCTTAAAACCTCAAAAAAGCGTGCTTTGATGAAAGTGCGTATAGCGACAGTTTCAGAGCTCTAGCTCGCTTCCTAACGGAGATAGAAACAAATTCACTCATATTCAGTCATAAAGTCACATTTCATTCATGTTTGTCACTTTCCCACTGAATTATACACAAAATGAAAGTTTTGACATGCAGACAGAAAAAAAGCAAGTTTTTTAAAAATATGCATATTTTGACTTAAGAAGCTCATATTCACTTGCAAATGGCCATACATGCACATTGGACCAATCGATGCCATATATGCTTTGCACAGTGATCTGATGTACTTCACATGCCAGATACACGCACGGAGTCCAGTTCTGAGCTTAAAACCTCAAAGAAGCGTGCTTTCATGAAAGTGCGTATAGCCACAGTTTCAAAGCTCTAGCTCGCTTCCTGACGGAGATAGAAACAAATTCACTCTCATTCAGTCATATAGTCACATTTCACTCATGTTTGTCACTTTCCCACTGAATTATACACAAAATGAAAGTTTTAACATGCAGACAGAAAAAAAAAGCGAGTTTTTAAAAATATGCATATTTTGACTTAAGAAGCTCATATTCACTTGCAAATGGCCATACATGCACATTGGACCAATCGATGCCATATATGCTTTGCACAGTGATCTGATGCACTTCCCATGCCAGATACATGCACGGAGTCAAGTTCTGAGCTTAAAAACCTCAAAGAAGCGTGCTTTCATGAAAGTGCGTGATTCACAGTTTCAGAGCTCTAGCTCGCTTCCTAACGGAGATAGAAACAAATTCACTCTCATTCAGTCATATAGTCACATTTCACTCATGTTTGTCACTTTCCCACTGAATTATACACAAAATGAAAGTTTTGACATGCAGACAGAAAAAAAAGCAATTTTTTAAAATATGCATATTTTTCACTTAAGAAGCTCATATTCACTTGCAAATGGCCATACATGCACATTTGACCAATCGATGCCATATATGCTTTGTACAGTGATCTGATGCAATTCCTATGCCAGATACATGCACGGAGTCAAGTTCTGAGCTTAAAACCTCAAAAGAAGCGCTTTTTCATGAAAGTGCGAATAGCCACAGTTTCAGAGCTCTAGCTCGCTTCCTTACGGAGATAGAAAAAAATTCAGTCATATAGTCACATTTCACTCATGTTTGTCACTTTCCCACTGAATTATACACAAAATGAAAGTTTTGACATGCAGACAGAAAAAAAAGCAAGTTTTTAAAAATATGCATATTTTCACTTCAGAAGCTCATATTCACTTGTATATGGCCATACATGCACATTTGACCAATCGATGCCATATATGCTTTGTACAGTGATCTGAAGCACTTTCCAGGCCAGATACATGCACAAATTCAAGTTCTGAGCTTAAAACCTCAAAGAAGCGTGCTTTCATGAAAGTGCGTATAGTCACAGTTTCAGAGCTCTAGCTCGCTTCCTTACGGAGATAGAAACAAATTCACTCTCATTCAGTCATATAGTCACATTTCACTCATGTTTGTCACTTTCCCACTGAATTATACACAAAATGAAAGTTTTGACATGCAGACAGAAAAAAAAGCAAGTTTTTAAAAAATATGCATATTTTCACTTCAGAAGCTCATATTCACTTGCAAATGGCCATACATGCACATTGGACCAATCGATGCCATATATGCTTTGTACAGTGATCTGATGCAATTCCATGCCAGATACATGCACGGAGTCAAGTTCTGAGCTTAAACCTCAAAGAAGCGTGCATTCATGAAAATGCGTATAGTCACAGTTTCAGAGCTCTAGCTCGCTTCCTTACGGAGATAGAAACAAGTTCAATCTCATTCAGTCATATAGTCACATTTCACTCATGTTTGTCACTTTCCCACTGAATTATACACAAAATGAAAGTTTTGACATGAAGAAAGATAAAAAAGAAAGTTTTTAAAAATGTGCATATTTTCACTTAAGAAGCTCATATTCACTTGCAAATGGCCATACATGCACATTGGACCAATCGATGCCATATATGCTTTTGTACAGTGATCTGAAGCACTTCCCATGCCAGATACATGCAGAAAGTCAAGTTCTGAGCTTAAAAACCTCAAAGAAGCGTGCTTTCATGAAAGTGTGATAGTCACAGTTTCAGAGCTCTAGCTCGCTTCCCTTACGGAGATAGAAACAAATTCAATCTTATTCAGTCATAAAGTCACATTTCACTCATGTTTGTCAATTTCCCACTGAATTATACACAAAATGAAAGTTTTGACATGCAGACAGAAAAAAGCAAGTTTTTAAAAAATATGCATATTTTCACTTAAGAAGCTCATATTCACTTGCAAATGGCCATACATGCACATTGGACCAATCTATGCCATATATATGCTTTGTACAGTGATCTGATGTAATTCCCATGCCAGATACATGCACGGAGTCAAGTTCTGAGCTTAAAACCTCAAAGAAGCGTGCTTTCATGAAAGTGCGATAGTCACAGTTTCAGAGCTCTAGCTCGCTTCCTTACGGAGATAGAAACAAATTCACTCTTATTCAGTCATATAGTCACATTTCACCTATGTTTGTCACTTTCCCACTGAATTATACACACAAAATGAAAGTTTTAACATGCAGACAGAAAAAAAGCGAGTTTTTAAAAATATGCATATTTTCACTTAAGAAGCTCATATTCACTTGCAAATGGCCATACATGCACATTGGACCAATCGATGCCATATATGCTTTGCACGGTGATCTGATGTACTTCCTATGCCAGATACACGCACGGAGTCAAGTTCTGAGCTTAAAACCTCAAAGAAGCGTGCTTTCCTGAAAGGGCGTATAGCCACAGTTTCAGAGCTCTAGCTCGCTTCCTAACGGAGATAGAAACAAATTCACTTTATTCAGTCATATAGTCACATTTCACCATGTTTGTCACTTTCCCACTGAATTATACACAAAATGAAAGTTTTGACATGCAGACAGAAAAAAAAGCAAGTTTTTAAAAATATGCATATTTTCACTTAAGAAGCTCATATTCACTTGCAAATGGCCATACATGCACATTGGACCAATCGATGACATATATGCTTTGCACAGTGATCTGATGCAATTCCCATGCCAGATACATGCACGGAGTCAAGTTCTGAGCTTAAAACCTCAAAGAAGCGTGCTTTCATGAAAGTGCGTATAGTCACAGTTTCAGAGCTCTAGCTCGCTTCCTTACGGAGATAGAAACAAATTCAATCTCATTCAGTCATATAGTCACATTTCACTCATGTATGTCACTTTCCCACTGAATTATACACAAAATGAAAGTTTTGACATGAAGACAGAAAAAAAAGAAAGTTTTTAAAAATGTGCATATTTTCACTTAAGAAGCTCATATTCACTTGCAAATGGCCATACATGCACATTGGACCAATCGATGCCATATATGCTTTTGCACAGTGATCTGATTCACTTCCCATGCCAGATACATGCACGGAGTCAAGTTCTGAGCTTAAACCTCAAAGAAGCGTGCTTTCATGAAAGTGCGAATAGCCACAGTTTCAGAGCTCTAGCTCGCTTCCTTACGGAGATAGAAACAAATTCAGTCATATAGTCACATTTCACTCATGTTTGTCACTTTCCCACTGAATTATACACAAAATGAAAGTTTTGACATGCAGACAGAAAAAAAGCACGTTTTAAAAATATGCATATTTTCACTTCAGAAGCTCATATTCACTTGCAAATGGCCATACATGCACATTGGACCAATCGATGCCATATATGCTTTGCAAAGAGATCTGATGCACTTCCCATGCCAGATACACGCACGGAGTCAAGTTCTGAGCTTAAAACCTCAAAAAAGCGTGCTTTCATGAAAGTGCGTATAGCGACAGTTTCAGAGCTCTAGCTCGCTTCCTTACGGAGATAGAAACAAATTCACTCTTATTCAGTCATAAAGTCACATTTCACTCATGTTTTTCAATTTCCCACTGAATTATACACAAAATGAAAGTTTTGACATGCAGACAGAAAAAAAAGCAAGTTTTTAAAAATATGCATATTTTGACTTAAGAAGCTCATATTCACTTGCAAATGGCCATACATGCACATTGGACCAATCTATGCCATATATGCTTTGCACAGTGATCTGATGTACTTCACATGCCAGATACACGCACGGAGTCCAGTTCTGAGCTTAAAACCTCAAAGAAGCGTGCTTTCATGAAAGTGCGTATAGCCACAGTTTCAAAGCTCTAGCTCGCTTCCTGACGGAGATAGAAACAAATTCACTCTCATTCAGTCATATAGTCACATTTCACTCATGTTTGTCACTTTCCCACTGAATTATACACAAAATGAAAGTTTTAACATGCAGAGACAGAAAAAAGCGAAGTTTTTAAAAATATGCATATTTTTTTAAGAAGCTCATATTCACTTGCAAATGGCCATACATGCACATTGGACCAATCGATGCCATATATGCTTTGCACGGTGATCTGATGTACTTCCTATGCCAGATACATGCACGGAGTCAAGTTCTGAGCTTAAAACCTCAAAGAAAGCGTGCTTTCATGAAAGTGCGTGATAGTCACACAGTTTCAGAGCTCTAGCTCGCTTCCTCACGGAGATAGAAACAAATTCACTCTTATTCAGTCATAAAGTCACATTTCACTCATGTTTGTCACTTTCCCACTGAATTATACACAAAATGAAAGTTTTGACATGCAGACAGAAAAAAAGCAAGTTTTTAAAATATGCATATTTTGACTTAAGAAGCTCATATTCACTTGCAAATGGCCATACATGCACATTGGACCAATCGATGCCATATATGCTTTGCACAGTGATCTGATGCAATTCCCATGCCAGATACATGCACGGAGTCAAGTTCTGAGCTTAAAACCTCAAAGAAGCGTGCTTTCATGAAAGTGCGTATAGTCACAGTTTCAGAGCTCTAGCTCGCTTCCTTACGGAGATAGAAACAAATTCACTCTCATTCAGTCATATAGTCACATTTCACTCATGTTTGTCACTTTCCCACTGAATTATACACAAAATGAAAGTTTTGACATGCAGACAGAAAAAAAAAAAGTTTTTAAAAAATGCATATTTTGACTTAAGAAGCTCATATTCACTTGCAAATGGCCATACATGCACATTGGACCAATCGATGCCATATATGCTTTGTACAGTGATCTGATGCAATTCCCATGCCAGATACATGCACGGAGTCAAGTTCTGAGCTTAAAACCTCAAAGAAGCGTGCTTTCATGAAAGTGCGTATAGTCACAGTTTCAGAGCTCTAGCTCGCTTCCTTACGGAGATAGAAACAAATTCAATCTTCATTCAGTCATATAGTCAAATTTCACCTATGTTTGTCACTTTCCCACTGAATTATACACAAAATGAAAGTTTTGACATGCAGACAGAAAAAGAAAGTTTTAAAAATATGCATATTTTCACTTCAGAAGCTCATATTCACTTGCAAATGGCCATACATGCACATTGGACCAATCGATGCCATATATTTTTGCACAGTGATCTGATGTACTTCCCATGCCAGATACACGCACGGAGTCAAGTTCTGAGCTTAAAACCTCAAAGAAGCGTGCTTTCATGAAAAAATGCGTATAGCCACAGTTTCAGAGCTCTAGCTCGCTTCCTTACGGAGATAGAAACAAATTCACTCTTATTCAGTCATATAGTCACATTTCACTCATGTTTGTCACTTTCCCACTGAATTATACACAAAATGAAAGTTTTGACATGCAGACAGAAAAAAATAAGTTTTTAAAAATATGCATATTTTTCACTTAAGAAGCTCATATTCACTTGCAAATGGCCATACATGCACATTGGACCAATCGATGCCATATATGCTTTGCAAAGTGATCTGATGCACTTCCCATGCCAGATACACGCACGGAGTCAAGTTCTGAGCTTAAAACCTCAAAAAAGCGTGCTTTCATGAAAGTGCGTATAGCCACAGTTTCAGAGCTCTAGCTCGCTTCCTTACGGAGATAGAAACAAATTCACTCTTATTCAGTCATAAAGTCACATTTCACTCATGTTTGTCAATTTCCCACTGAATTATACACAAAATGAAAAGTTTTGACATGCAGACAGAAAAAAAGCAAGTTTTTAAAAATATGCATATTTTGACTTAAGATATTCATATTCACTTGCAAATGGCCATACATGCACATTGGACCAATCGATGCTATATATGCTTTGCACAGTGATCTGATGTACTTCCACATGCCAGATACACGCACGGAGTCAAGTTCTGAGCTTAAAACCTCAAAGAAGCGTGCTTTCATGAAAGTGCGTATAGTCACAGTTTCAGAGCTCTAGCTCGCTTCCTGACGGAGATAGAAACAAATTCACTCTCATTCAGTCATATAGTCACATTTCACTCATGTTTGTCACTTTCCCACTGAATTATACACAAAATGAAAGTTTTAACATGCAGACAGAAAAAAAAGCGAGTTTTTAAAAATATGCATATTTTTGACTGAAGAAGCTCATATTCACTTATAAATGGCCATACATGCACATTGGATCAATCGATGCCATATATGCTTTTGCACAGTGATCTGAAGCACTTTCCATGCCAGATACATGCGGAGTCAAGTTCTGAGCTTAAAACCTCAAAAGAAGCGTGCATATTTTCATGAAAGTGCGTAAAGTCCACAGTTTCAGAGCTCTAGCTCGCTTCCTTACGGAGATAGAAAAAAATTCAGTCATATAGTCACATTTCACTCATGTTTGTCACTTTCCCACTGAATTATACACAAAATGAAAGTTTTGACATGAAGACAGAAAAAAAAAAAACTATTTAAAAATATGCATATTTTTCACTGAAGAAGCTCATATTCACTTGCAAAATGGCCATACATGCACATTGGACCAATCGATGCCATATATATTTTTGTACAGTGATCTGATTCAATTCTCCATGCCAGATACATGCACGGAGTCAAGTTCTGAGCTTAAAAACCTCAAAAAGCGTGCTTTCATGAAAGTGCGATAGTCACAGTTTCAGAGCTCTAGTTCGCTTCTTTACGGAGATAGAAACAAATTCACTCTTATTCAGTCATATAGTCACATTTCACTCATGTTTGTCACTTTCCCACTGAATTATACACAAAATGAAAGTTTTGACATGAAGACAGAAAAAAAAGAAACTTTTTAAAAATGTGCATATTTTCACTTCAGAAGCTCATATTCACTTGCAAATGGCCATACATGCACATTGGACCAATCGATGCCATATATGCTTTGCACAGTGATCTGATGTACTTCCCATGCCAGAGACACGCACGGAGTCAAGTTCTGAGCTTAAAACCTCAAAGAAGCGTGCTTTCATGAAAGTGCGTATAGCCACAGTTTCAGAGCTCTAGCTCGCTTCCTTACGGAGATAGAAACAAGTTCACTCTCATTCAGTCATATAGTCACATTTCACTCATGTTTGCACTTTCCCACTGAATTATACACAAAATGAAAGTTTTGACATGCAGACAGAAAAAGCAAGTTTTTAAAATATGCATATTTTTCACTTAAGAAGCTCATATTCACTTGCAAATGGCCATACATGCACATTGGACCAATCGATGCCATATATGCTTTGCAAAGAGATCTGATGCACTTCCCATGCCAGATACACGCACGGAGTCAAGTTCTGAGCTTAAAACCTCAAAAAGCGTGCTTTGATGAAAGTCTGATAGCGACAGTTTCAGAGCTCTAGCTCGCTTCCTTACGGAGATAGAAACAAATTCACTCTTATTCAGTCATAAAGTCACATTTCATTCATGTTTTTCAATTTCCCACTGAATTATACACAAAATGAAAGTTTTGACATGCAGACAGAAAAAAAAGGAAGTTTTTAAAAATATGCATATTTTGGACTTAAGAAGCTCATATTCACTTGCAAATGGCCATACATGCACATTGGACCAATCTATGCCATATATGATTTTGCACAGTGATCTGATGTACTTCACATGCCAGATACACGCACGGAGTCCAGTTCTGAGCTTAAAACCTCAAAGAAGCGTGGTGCTTTCATGAAAGTGCGTGATAGTCACAGTTTCAAAGCTCTAGCTCGCTTCCTGACGGAGATAGAAACAAATTCACTCTCATTCAGTCATATAGTCACATTTCACTCTATGTTTGTCTTTTTCCCACTGAATTATACACAAAATGAAAGTTTTAACATGCAGACAGAAAAAAAAAAAGCGAGTTTTAAAAATATGCATATTTTGACTTAAAAGCTCATATTCACTTGCAAATGGCCATACATGCACATTGGACCAATCGATGACATATATGCTTTGCACAGTGATCTGATGCAATTCCCATGCCAGATACATGCACGGAGTCAA